>CAUYLG010075176.1:0-37430 GCA_963573385.1 Cacajao melanocephalus | reverse complement strand
ATACATCAATTAAGTTACTAATTGCTATATTTTAATACTTTTTCATAATCATATTAAGTAGAATTACATAGACTGACTGTCAGTCGCACTTTCGGTGTTTACTTTGCATCTTATATCACTGGCAATGACTGACCAGATTTCGTCTGTATCTGGAGTTAAAAAAACGAACCTTTCTTCTGTTTTCATATGTATCAGCTTGCAAAGTTTTATTATTCAAGTTCTGTTTACATTTTCAATGTTAATCTATTCCCTTAAAATTTATTTTTTAACTGCATCATGCATTTCACAGCATGCATTAACTATAATTCTTTTATATATCTTCATAGTCAGGAAAATCGAGGGTGTAACTAGCTCCCTGTTACCCTCAATGATATTGTGGTGAATATCTTAGTGCATGATGCTTCATGGATTTACATGAAGACTTCTCTGGCATTACTCAGATAGGCTAGTAAATTAGAGACAGAAACATATTTAATTTTTGACAGAAAGTCTAGATAGTGGTTTTTGGTTTAAAAATCCCTTTTCCTTTTTACTATGCTCTTTCCTTTTAAGCAATCTTTGGAACTTTGAAAAATTGTTTTACAGCTTTTTATATGATGTTTCTCAAATTATATTTATGTTTAAATATAGAAGACACTGAATAAACTCTGGGTATGTAATGTGGAGAAATTAAATTATGAAGAAAGGCTGCAGTTTAAAATAAGTCTATGTTTTACAGAAGTGCAATTGCAGCTTGGAATGAGTATTACCAGCTCCCATGAGCATGCATAAGTCATGGGCATGCATAAGCCACTTTTCAAAGAGGCTGTCAGTGCAGAAGATTCCATTTAAGTCTGGATGTTTCTTAATGCAGAAATAACTATTTAACCCAAATGTTTTCTTGTGCTAGTCTTATGTCAACTCCCACCCCAGATGTGGCATTGTTTATTTCTCAGCTTTGTAATTCTCTTCTTCATTATTTAAGACATAGCAAGCATGTTATACTTTTAAAAATGAGAGGGCATCTAGCTTTAAGTGCAACACTTATTTACAATTGGAATACACACCGTGAATCATTTATGCATTTTCTTACTGCTGCACCTCTTCCTGTTCCAAAACTGCTTTGACAAAATTATGAAGTGTGTTAGATGGCTTCAGTCATCTTTAATTCTACTATTCTGACTACGTCTCTATTACTCTTGTTATCACTTTTACTTCCTGTCTTTATCCCTAATACTGGCTGCTTCCTGATAACATGTTGCCCATGCTGAGAATCTCCAGGTGCTGAACACCAGGTTCAGGGGCCTATAACCACGGCCACCAACCTCATAACTCCTGAAGGGTCTTTCTCAGAAACTACGTCCTTGATGACAAAATTGCTTTCACTTCAATACTGTCTTTATTCCTCCCACTAAGAAAATAAGGTACAGATAGCAACATATTTGGGGTTCAACTGGTGACTGAGCCAAACATATACATTTTGAAATTGATTTATAAAATTGTTTAGAAAGTAAATATGTTTCATGTGATAAGAAATAATTACAATAAAATATTTCAAATAAAATGATATATAAATGTGATCAACTGCAGTTTTCTTCACAGTGTCAGAATAGTAAGACACTTTTTGCATATATTAACTTTTGAGTGTCTGAGGTGAGTGGGGTTGAGAATTGTGACAAACATTTTGCAGCCTTGGTGAGGTCCCAGAGGCAGGAATGTATAGTCATATGTTGTGTTTGAAATATAATTCTTGCAGTGGGAGCCTGATCTCCTGTAGAATGGTCCCCATCAAGCTGCAGGTGGGCTGTCATCATTGCAGGTGGCCAAAAGATGAGAAGCGGAGCTTTAAGATATCTGCTTCAAGTTCTTCATATGTCTACTCATGTTAAAACTCACTTACATGTCTTTTCTACAATGACTTGGAAAGCAAAATATATATTCTGTGTTACCTTGAATTGATCTATATATTGTACATTGATTATATGAGAGCAGCAACCATTCTTTGATTGTCTAAATTATTCAATTTGAGATGCTTCTTACGTAGTCAGGGAGTGTTGATATAGAGAGATTAGGTATAGAGATTAATGACATCAGATCCATTTACATGATCAGAGGGGTGATCTGCTTTTATTTTTCAAAACAGATGCTTTTGAGGAAAAAATGAGGAGTGTATTAAGTAGAAGAATGCTCAGCTAGAAAAAATGCACTGTTTAAGTGAGACACAGTACAATGCTGATACTTTTTATATTAATTGTCAGTCTAGATTTCTCCCCAGTAGGAATAGTGGGTATCTGTTAATAGGGCAAAGGAAAAAGACCAAGTGATATAAATAAAGGAGCATGTACATATCTGGACTAAATATTTAGACATCTGGGAAAGTACATATGGAGACACCATTGTAGATAGTAGTGGTTAGCTTATTCAAGGCCAAAGTTAAATAGCTGCCTCCACACCTAAACTCACTTCAGTCACCATCTTGCAGTTTGCTCAAGTCACTCTATTTTATCCAATTTCTACTCACTATTAGAAAAATTTTCAAAACTATTGGCCCAAAATGATTTCTACTTTCTCTCAATTCTTGGAGGACTTACTATAGATGTTTCCTTTCTTTCTTTCTTTTTTTTTTTTTTTTTTGAGACAGAGTCTCACTCTGTCACCCAGGCTGGAGTGCAGTCGTGTGATGTCGGCTCACTGCAACCCGGGCTCCTGCTTCATCCTCCTAGGTAACTAGGACTACAGGTGCCAGCCACCACATCCAGCTAATTTTTGTATTTTTAGTAGAGACAGGGTTTCACCAAGTTGCCCAGGCTGGTCTCAAACTCCTGTCCTCAGGTGATCCACCTGCCTCAGCCTCTCAGGTGATCCACCTGCCTCAGCCTCCCAAATTGCTGGGATTACAGGCATGAGCCACTGCACCCGGCCCATATATATATATATATATGTATATATATATATATATAAAATATTATGCTTAACCCATACTGGCTTATTATTTATATTTTTATGAATTATATATTTTATGAATTATATATTTTTATGAATTATATATATTATGAATTATATATTTTATGAATTATTTTAGACTTCCAAGTAACTAATTTGTTGAAGAGTGCTTTTTGCCCTTTTGTATACCTAGGGCTTATCCAGGGACTGGTTGATAACAAGAACCACAACAAAATATTAGAGCCAGAAATTATTTGGGGAGGGGAAATCTTCTATTTTAAAAATAATAAAACTGTAACACAGGTAAAATGGGTTGCCTAAGGTCAGATATAATAAGTAAAATTTTATGACATAGTTTAGAAAACACAGTGTTCCCCAGAAAGTGATTTAAAAGAACTTGCTTAATCTTAGGTATGAGATGGGATGAAATGTAGCTCAATAAATCCATCCATGGAACGAACAGGAGAATATCAGAATTTATTGTCAGCAAGACATTTGGAGTTAAACTGTACTTATTTTTCCAACAGTCCATCTCTTCTATACTATATTTCATTTGGGAAGCTTCTCATTAAGACAGTTTAGCTGTCTGTGGTGGCAAACATTGCTGAACTGAGCAATGCCCTTTCTGCAATACCTCAACACAATACTGTTGTTTTAACATGTCTGTGGATAATATTTTAAGAACCTGTCACTGGAGTTTATCTTTTCCCTTTACAGCTTATACCAGCTTCTGACCTCGGTTTGATTAGTTTTGCTAAATGTGCTAGATCGAACAGTTGCTCCCTCACTCTTTGATTTCATAGTTATTCCACTGACTTGAAATCATGTTGCTATGGTGCTCATCCAGTCTCTTTGCCTCTAGAGAGACCACTTCAGCCCTCTCCAATCTGACTGTGCATTAGTTTCTGTCAATGCAAGTTTATTATTTAAAGACTGCTCTGTTATTGGGGATGAGTCTATCATTATGGCTGTTTGGGAAGGCAGCAAAAATGACAACAAAATGTAGAATTTCAAATATTTCTCCACGATAGTTACGTCAAGAAAAATCATCATACTGCTAAAGCTGGTTCTGTTTGGTGGATAATATATTTTAAATTTGGGCCATAGCTAAGATGGGAAACATGTAACTTCCTGGATCATAGTTCCTGCATTCATTTTTCCCCCAACTATTGAGTGGTATTATCTCTAAATTTGGCTCTGATGATCCACAGGGGATAGTTGGAAGATTTAATAAGATCTGGCTCAATAATCTAAGAATATAAATCAAGTTTTCAGTTTTGCTAGTATTGCTCACATTTTATCTTCCTTCTCTCAGATTTTTTTCCTCTCCATCTAAGACCAATTAAAGTGTCTCATTTCTTAGCATCCATTCTAGGTAGTAAAAACCTTATATCCAATTCTAACTTGATATTTGGGCAGCCACTATCCAGATAAATGATTTTGTGATATTGCACATATAGCTTTTTAGATAACTGTGCTAGACTATGACTTTAGTGGTCTCCAATGAATCACATCTCCCAATATACATGTCCCTGGGTCGTGCATTCCCACTTTGACTCTAGGCTTGACCAATAAGACAATTTGCAAGCACAATACAAGGAACACTTGATAAATCCTTATACATTGGATATGTTTGCTTTGGAATGCTACTTTTTGGAAGCTTACTGCCATGTTGTGAAGAAGCCAAGCTAGCCACTTTGAGCCCCAGAACCCTGTCAAGAAGATTGTTTGAATCATATGTCGTTAGAAATAAATATACATATAATAAAAATATAAAGAAGAACAAGATGATTCTCAAAACATGTATCATAATGGTTAAATTGTGTGATTTTGGAGTATGTGAGGAGAGTTATCAGGTAGTCAAAAGGATATGTCAGTCATATTTGGTAACATTATTTATTAAACTGTGTGTCTTTGAATTATTATCATCATTTGAAATACACATCTATTTAATCTCATGGACTTTTGCTTGCATGCTACATTTCACAATAAAAAATATATTTAATGACTTACTGTCACATACCAACATAGTAAATTAGTGTTAGAAACAGACCTAATATAGGCATACCTCAGGGATATTGTGGATTCAGTTTCAGACCACTGCAATAAAGTGAATATTGCAACAAAGTTGCAAATTTATTGTAAAGTGAATATTGCAATAACTATTGAAAAATAACATTGCAATAGTTATATAAATCCAACACATATAAAAGTTATGTTTATACTCCACTGTAGTTATTAAGTGTGCAATTATGCTGCAAAAACAATGTATATACCTTAATTTAAAATGTTTTATTGATCCAAAATGCTAATTGTCATCTGAACCTTCAGTGAGTCATAATTTTTTTGCTGATAGGGTCTTGCCTTAATGTTGGTGGCTGCTTAGTGATTAGGCAATGGTGGCCAAAGGTTAGGGTGACTGTGGCAATTTCTTAAAATAAGACAACACTAAGATTTGCCATGTTGATTGACTTTTCCTTTTATGGAATATTTTTCTGTAGCATGCAATGCTGTTTGATGGCGTTTTACCCACAGTAGAACTTGTTTCAAAACTGAAGTCAATTCTCTCAAACTCTGCCACTGCTTTATCAACTAAGCTTGTGTAATGTTTTAAATTATTTGTTATAATTTCAATAATGTTGCTGGCATCTTTACCACAAGTAGATTTCATCTCAATAAAACACTTTATTTTCTCATAAATAAGAAGAAATTCCTTATCATGAGACTGGAACAATTCTGGTCCATCTTTAGGCTCCACTTCTAATTATTTTGCTGTTTCTACCATATATGTAGATATTTCCTCCATGAAAGTTGTGAAGCCCTTAATTTTACCTATGAGTGTTGGAATCAACTTCTTCCAGACTCTTGTTAATGTTGTAATTTTGACCTCCTTCCTTAAATCGCAATTTTTTTTTTCTTGAGACAGAGTCTCACTCTGTCTCTCGGGGTGGAGTGCAATGGCATGATCTTGGCTCACAGCAACCTCTACCTCCTGGGTTAAAGTGATTCTACTGCATCAGCCCCCGAGTAGCTGGGACTACAAGCATGTGCTACTACAACCGGCTAATTTTTTATTTTTAGTAGAGATGGGGTTTCACCATGTTGGTGAGGCTGGTCTCAAACTCCTGGTTTGTGGTGATCCGCCTGTCCTGGCCACCTAAAGTGCTAGTATTACAGGTCTGAGCCACCATTCCCAGCTGCAAATGTTCTGACTGTCATCTAGGATGTTGAATACCCTCCAGAAAGTTTCTAGTTTATTTGTTTATATCTGCCCAAGGATTGGGTAGTTATACCCTTAAGGAATGTTAGTCATAGCCATTAGAAATGTATTTTTTACATTTTTGACTTGAAAGTCAAATTACTTCTTGCCCATGGGCTACAGAATTGAAGTTGTGTTAGTAGGCATAAAAACATCATCAATTTCCTTGTACCTCTTCATCAGAGCTGTTGTGTGTTCAGGTGTCTTGTCAATGAGCAGTAATATTTTGAAAGAATTTTTTTTTTTCTAAGCAGTAGGTCTCAATAGTAGGCTTAAAATATTCAGTTAACCATGGTTAATCAGATGTGTTACCATTTAGACTTTGTTGATTTATTTATAGAACATGGGTATGATGTATTAGCATAATTCTTAAGGGCCTTAGGATTTTTAGAATGGCAAATGAGCATTGGCTTCAACTTAAAGTCACTTGCTAAAATAGCTCTTAACAAGATTTAGCCTGTTCTTTGAGGCTTTGATGCCAGGGATGACTTATCTCTTAGCTATGAATGTCCTAAAAGTGTCATCTTCTTCCAATGTAAAGCTTTCACCCATATTGAAAATCTGTTGTTTAGCCACTTTTGTCAGCTGTCTTCACTGGATCTTCTGGATAACATGCTGCAGCTTCTACATCACCACTTGCTGCTTCACCTTACACTTTTATTTTTTGGAGATGACTTCTTTTCTTAAACCTCACAATCGAGCCTCTGCTACTTTCAAAGTTTTCTTCTGCTGCTTCCTCACCTTTATCAGTCTTCACAGAATTGAAGAGATTTAGAGCCTTACACTGGATTAGGCTTTGTTTTAAGGGAATGTTGTGGCTAGTTTGATCTTTTATCATGACCACTAACTTTATCCATATCAGAAATAAAACTGTTTCACTTTCTTTATCATTCCTGTGTTCATTGGAGTAGCAGTTTTAAATTGCTTCAATAATGTTTTCTTTGCATTCACAACTTGAATGTTTGGTGGAAGAAGCCTAGCTTCCAGGCTGTCTCTCCTTGGGGCATGACTTTTTCACCAAGTGTAACCATTTCTAGCTTTAGATTTAAAGTAAGAGTCTTGTGAGTCTTTCTTTCACTTGAACACTTAGAGACCATGGTAGGGTTATTAACTGGCCTGATTTTAATATTACTGGGTTTTAGAGAATAGGAGACCCCGAGGAGAGGGAGAGAGATAGAGGAACACAACAGTTACTGATTCAGTTCACCATCTTATATGAGTACAGTTTGTGGCCCATATAATTCTAATGGTTTTGTAACCCAGAACAATTATAATAGTAATGACAAAGATCACTGATCACAGATCAGTGTAACAAATAATGAAAAAGTTTGAAATATTGCAATAATGTGACTCAGGGACTCAAAGTGAGCACATGCTATTGGAAAAATGAAACTGATAGACTTGCTGGACGTAGTGTTGTCACAAACCTTCAATTTTAGAAAATCCAACATTTGTAACACAATAAAGCAAATGACAATAAAATGAGATATGCTTGTATAACCAAATTTTGCTTAAGCTTATTGCAGTTTGCCTAGATTTTTCCAGACACACTATCTCTGTTTTTTTCTTAAGTAAGGTAACAATGAAGGTTTTATTCTTGTTATTACTTATAATGTAAATTTGTATAGATTGATTAGATAAATTGCCCAAGGTAAAAAGTTATTAATGAAGGAGAGGGAACAAATCTTGATTTTTTTTATAGAAGTCAGAAATGTTCTTTCATGATACCAGGTTTATTCTTATATTTTTCTGATCATGATATTTCTAATACTTCCAGGAGTTCGTCTTTCTGATTATAAGAAGTGTAATACTACTTTCTTATTAAACATTACAAGTGTGGTAAGATATTTTTATAACAAAATTAAGTATAAACCCAATAAAAAATACTGCATTTCACTTAGTCATTCCTAAGAAACTTTCAACTTGTATGATCCTTTACTAGAAGGACTTTTTAAATGTGGAGTCCTTTTTCAAGGATGGATGCATTTTTACCATTTCATCATTTCATCAGTGAGTAGAAGTTATGTATCTCATTTACAGGAAAAAAAAGATGCCTTTAAAAACATCATTTTGCTATCTTCAATGAAGACTTATTAATCAAATAATGCTCTTGACTTTACTGCTTTATAAGAGCTTTAGAAACATTAGTGCATTTACTAATATTAAAACTTTGGAATGTCTTAAACTGCAACCTATTTGTGGAAAATATGACTGCTCACTCTTCAGACTCTTCATTAAATTTTCCACTCATACTTTTCCTGAATCAGACCAACTTTGTGGCATATAAAGGAATGTAGTGATTATGTGAGTTATTGTGGATACTCTTGACATTTTGTCTGTTTTGTTGTCTGAAGCTGGCTGATGCCAGCAACAGATCATGCGTTCTTGATTTTAAAAAATGGTGGAAAAGTACATTAACACCAACAATGGTATTGTTGATGTCACTGATGAAGCATAGCACTTCAGTTCAAAATGTTAAGGTTATTTTTTTCCCTGGGTTTTATTTTCTAAATGAATGTTTATAGCTACCTGTGTTGTTTCTAACGGAATGAGAAAAAGTGCATTTCCCCTAATTTATTTTGTCTTTTCCTTTTCTCCATTCACATTCTTCTTAAATCTCACCTTCTATAATTATGTGTTTTCACAGTACTCCAATAGTCACTCACAATTCACACTCCTCTTTCCTTAAAGTCTATGGTCTCTGCAGTGCTCAAGTTTGCTTTGATCCCATTAAACTGATATTTCCCTGGAATATTTTTTGATAGTAAAGATAAAAGGAAAGGGTGAAACTGAAAAGCATTTTAAGGAAAAAATATTTTGGGTAAGTTGATGAAGGATTTTATAAAATGAAAATAAGAGGGAATTAAGATGATTTCACAGTGTAGCCTGTCTGATGAACTAGTAGAGTTGCCAGTCATAGTCCCTGGGAAATTTAGATGAGATTAATCTGTTGATGTAAGCAACTCTTTAATTTCAAAGTAGACTAAATTTAAGGATTCATTGGATTATATATGTGAGATTTCTAATTACAAAGAGGCAAGAATAAAAAGTAATTTCAGATGCAGCTTGCAAACATAAAAGCATACATAAATACATATATAATATAAAATATGTAGATATATAATAAAAATATAGATATATATTTATAAATATATATAACAAGCATGGCATTATTGTTTATATCACTAAAAATTATTTTGGAGTAATCAATATCCAGCATGGAATAAATAGTATGAATTAGTATTAATATTACACTTTTGAGAAAATATAATCTATTTAAAGTAACCTGTGTAATAGGAACCAAAAATATAAAATATATGATATATAATTATATATATGTATGTGTGTGTATGTTTGTGTGTTTGTATACACACTTTACTGGACATTTATTGACTTTATAGATGTTACTGAACATTTTGTTAAGATACTAAATAGCTTTTCTGATATACCATTGGAGGACATCTTATTCTGTGTAAAAACTAGTCTTTTGGGAAATTAAGCTATCATTTGTTCACTTTGGTTTATAATCTTCTTCCATCATGAAAATGAACTGTAAGGCACTGGTTAGCATCAATTTTTATTATCTATTACAATATAAGTTTAGGTCAATATGAATTGATTGATGGAAAATTCAAATAGCTAAAGCCTACTAGGCTTAATACCTGGGTGATGAAATAATCTATACAACAAAACCCCATGACACAAATTTACCTATGTAACAACTTGCACTTGTAGCACTGAACTTCAAACAAACAAACAAAAGGCTGAAACAGCAATATATCTCTACTTTGATATAAATGAAAGCACCTTTGTTTGCTGCTGCATATGCTGTATAATATTTTCTCTGTGTATTTCTAAAAATGTGTATATAAACTGTAGTATATATTTCCATTAAAAAAAGAAAAAACTAGTTATTATATAAAATAATGTATATGGTAATTATGGTGAAAACTCTACAATTTTTTAATAATCTCATCTATCACCTCTATACATGTCTATAATTTTTACCCATCAAACTATATGTTTCAGTGCTATGCCTGAAGAGTATAGCTATTAAAGCAGTAATGAGTGGAAAGAGTGGTGACTGCAGAGAAATAAATATTTACTTGCCCTCTAATTTGAAATAAAGTATTAAAATTTGGTTACTTGTATTAAAAATTAGAAAGGTTATTGTTATTTAAATGTAATTAATTGCCATCCTCTTAATGCAAGTGTTATCAGAGCTCTCTGGAGTCTGTCTACAATTACTAATGCGAATTAAAGATACACAAGGCAAAGAATATGGAAACATAGTATGTCGGTAAAAATTTTTTTAAAGTTAAAGAAAAATCTTCTTTTCTTCAATGATTATAACTTTTTTTTTCTACTGAAAGGCTTAGGGAAGAAATCAGGATTTTATATTTACTCTTCCCTCTTCCTCCCAGATATCAAAATGACAAGTTGATAAAATAAATGCGTAAATATGGAAGAGTGTTTCTCTTCTTCACTTATAGTATGTAAGTGAATTTAGATGATTCTAGGAAATATTTTAAAATACAGCCTTATAATAATTGATAACTGTCAGGTGTTTAGCTCACGTAAAGAGACTACCTGGCAGGTTTTGTGCGAGCGACAAGGCCGTTTATTTTGCGCTTGGGTGCAAACGGTACAAATCTGAGAAAGAAGTTAGGCAAATGGGGTAGAAAAGGGGATTGCTTATATAGGTTGGGGCAAATGGTCAGCTAAAGGTGGTGATCTATGTTGGGGAGGGGAAGGGCATCATGGGATGTATGATCACAAGTGTAGGGGTCATTTACTACAAACAGGCATGATCGTAAGGGTGGGGGATATTGGTTGCAAGCAGACAGGAGGGTGCAGTAAATTACATAGTTACAGAGGGTGGCGGTTTTGAGAAACCCAATGTCTGTTGGGGGTGGATTTTTGCAAGGCTGAGCAGAAACAATGGTTGCAGGTTGCAGTGGGCAGTGCAATTTGTTGAGTCAGGAACAAGTTGTTTCACTTCTTTCTGTGGCCACCTGGTTACTTGTGGTTACTTCAGATTTCATGGCTCCTGGGGACTATCCAGAGGTGTACGTGCGGGTCACCAAGGCTGAAATGGCCAGGCTTGGACTTGGAGGCCTGACAACAACTAGAGTTGTGTGGTCTCTGATGTATTCTGTCTTTTTGCTCTTTTTTTCATTAAGCAGTGAGGACTGACAAGCTGCCTGTTCTGGCTAAATGCTTTTTGTCAGTTTGTTATATTTGGGGATAAATTATTAAAGGATGTAATAAACAACACAAAGTTAGCAGTTTCAGAAAAAGAGGGCATATCTCCATTTTAAAATACATTGTAAGATAGAAGATGACAAGACCACATTTAGTTTGGACATGATGATTTTAATCTTATCACATTTGAAATAATGTCTACATATCACAAATTCTACAACACAAATATTAGGAATTTCTGTATTCTTTAGATGAGGTCAGAAGTATTATTTATTTTGGGTGTTTTTATTCACTGCCAAACCCCCAAATAATTGCTGTGTGCTAAGTGGTACATAGTAATAGTGACTTGGTGAATTGTTTCAATCAACCTGATTAAAATCACCTTATAAATCTTCAATAATCTGATATTAGTAGAACCAAACATTTTATGTCTAAATCAATACAATTTGGTAAATAAATCTTGGCACAATTGGTGTAATTTTTAAAGATGGTTTGTAGTTTTAATTAATTTGGACTGGCTTCTGACCCAAAATGGGTGCTCTTTGAACTAGTTAGCACTCTCACATTCTTTAAAGTAACAATGATATCAAATGACAGCACATGTTATTACTTTTTCCATTAGCAAAATTCAACCATTTTCTGTACACCAGTAAGAACTTCGTATCTCATAAAGTCACCTGCTTCAATAATTTTACTCAATTTACTTTGAGAGAGAGTATATCCTTATTCTACAATTGCACAGAAGAGTTAAATTAGAAATGCTCAAAGGGGAAGTAACCCACAATCGAATAGCTGAGTTCCACATATGGTGCAAATGGCTCCCGTTAAGTTATTTCCAGAATAGGAGGAATTTATACTAGCAGAGGGAGTAGAGTTGAAAAGGAGGCAATGATTTATTAATACACGAAAGAAGGCTGGGCCAATTGTCGATGCTAAAAAGATAAGAAACAGGAATCAAAATCAAACTTAGAATGTGCATTAGGGAAGAGGTATAATAAAAACGAGCAACAGGTGGAGTTTAAGCCGGCAGCACCACAGAGTTGATGCTGATTTTTTAAGGCTTGCTCTGCTGCGTGGGTCTTGTTGCTTTGGGGATGCACCAGCTGAGTATAACTTCTCACAAAGGGAGAGGCATGTCCACAGTTAAGTTGGCTGATGTTGAGAGTTGGAAACAATATTAACTTTTCAGTGGTCTTAACGGATTCACCTTATTCCAAAACCAGGGGTGGAACTAGTCACAGTGAATGAATTGTCTTAAAGAAATGGGTCTTTTTTTTACCTTGCTTGAGGTTCTGAACTGTTGTACATACAATGAACCCATTTTAGAGACATTTTTTGAGATCACTTGACCTTCCAATTGACATATTCCAACATATAAACAAACAGAAGAAAGCCCTCAAATCAATAAAATAATATTTCACCATAGTGTTTTAACTGAATACTGATAGTTTACAAAGATAATTTAAAATTTTAAATAATGTATAATTTCTTTTTTAAAAAATGAAATAAATGAAGACATAAAAAAGGAAAGTTTGTGGAGAAACACATCATGCCAGAATTATCTGATCGTGCAATCCCCAGTTTCCATCTTGTTCTCCTAGTTGTTTTCATCTCAACAGCAAACATCCTCTTCTGTATTAAATATTACTTCTGCTCTGGTTACTTGTAGACTATGCTCATTTAGGTGAAATCCTTCTATAAAAAATCGCAGTAGTAAGGTAGAAACTCATTTTTTACATAGGAAACTATATTGGGTTATTTTTCAAACACCTACCTTTGATGTGCCATTTGAGCTGTTAGATAATTACTGCTCCAGTCAGTATCAGCTCCTACCTCTTGAGAGAAGCAACTGCCCTCTTGCATGTCCTTCTCATGTCATGCTAGTTTATTTGACAATGGGCTTTATTGAAATCTCCACTCAATTTGTTGTGTTCTCATTCTATTTCTCTGTTAATGGATGGTGCCCTAATATCTTTTCTGTGTCTTCCCAGCCTCTCGTCCACATGGAGGCTGGATTTAGCTCTTGATCAATTGAAGGAAGTCTATGGTAATGTATTTATACTTACCCAAATGCATGTTCTCAGGCTTTGAAAAGAATTCCCAATAGAAATTGTATTTTGCCAAAAATTCTGCCCATTGATTGTCTGGACCTCAATATTTTACACTTTCCTTCAGCATGGCAACAATTTAACTCATTATATTCTGCAGCATGCCTTGTGTGTCATAATTAAATATAGCACTTGACAAATACTTCAGTAGAATGAGGATTATTTTATTGTAATGCAGAACATCACCAAATGTGACCTAAATTAAATTATTTCACTGTGCTTATTCCTTTACTGAAAGACATAGATGCGACTAATTTTACGTTGGCCACAGAAATTTTAAAAAGCTTGAAAAAAATGAATGACACAGAGAAGAATAAATAATATTGGGGTAAAAACAGTGGTTTATAAAAAGATAACTCAGTCAGCACAGAGAATATATGCACAACAATCAAGTTGATAATATTCTGCCACCATTCCTGGCAAGCAATTATAAATGAAGTGAATCCATAAAAATTTTGAATAAAGGTTACTGATTGACTCTGGTCAAGACAGCAGCATATAAATATTTGGAAGAAAATGTGAAAATATTTTCCTTGCACTAGTTTCATAAGGTTGCAAAAATGATTGTTGGTACTTTATAATCATTTGTCAGATCTCAAATGTCAAGGTAATAATTGCTAAAGACTGCAACTATTAAAATCAACATGCATTTTTCAGGACCTCATGCTTATGACAGAGGTTTTTAATGTGTTATTTACTCTGGCTCAAGCCTAGAACTAAAGCTAATACAAGCTTCACTTATTTGTGTCTTCAATAATTTTAGAAGAAAAGATATTTGGTAACATTTATTTTATTAACTTAAAATTAGACTACCAAGTATGACTATGTATCTATAGAATACATGAATGTAAATATTTAGTTTTATAATGGTAATATAGAACCCATAATTTAATAACTGTTATGTATTGCTTTTATCTGAGAGTCAAATTATTAAGAGTATCAACATGAATGAAATATATATGTATTTGAAAACAGGCTTTACATTTATTCTTGTGCATCTTTGAGGTCATACCTTGATTTAACTTCCCAAATATATACATATTTTTATGACCAATGTTTCCTATTCAGATCTTTCTTTATTCATTTATTTGTTTTATTTTATTTTGAGAGGGGGTTTCATCATGTTGGTCAGACTGGTCTCAAACTCCTGACCTCTCCCAAAGTGCTGGGATTACAGGCGTGAGCCCCATGCCTGGCCTACTTCCCAAATATTTTTAGGCATTTTTATGTCAGTGTTTGTACTCTATTATAAAGGCAGTGTTATGTAAAAGCTTTACAAATATACATTCACTTTCTTATTTCCCAAATTAGAATAAAAATATCACATCCAAATTGCTTTGTTGTCTATGAAAGTCATACTTGCCAGATTATTTATAAATTCTTAGTGGGCTTTATTGCTGTGCTTCTCTTCACAGGTATTGGGAAAAAAAGATTTCAAAGTATTAATCTGAGAACACCGGATTTCTACATATATATATCTTTTCTTAAATGTTTAACATTGCAAGGCAAAGCTTTATATCTTATCTCCTTAGTAGAGTATTTCTAACATCTGGTAGTTCAGACTACCAGTACAGATGTCAATAATTTATGAAAGAAAAATCTGTATGTAGAGGACTTCCTCACTCCAGCAGCAACCAGAAGAAGCATCACTTTAGCTAAGCAAATAAGAATCTCTTGCCAGGGTTTTAATCTATTTAGGCATAATATTATAAGGTGATTATCACTGCAGAGAAACGTGGCAGAATTTACCAACAAGGAGGTGTAGTAAATGAGATTGCTCATGGGGTGAAAACCTGTGGGTTTAAATCATAACTCAGTTAATTTCTACTTATGGAATATTATGAAAATGAGCTCTTTTAGCCGTCATTTTTCTCATCTTTAACATGATGTTGTTGACATCAAGACACTGATAAGTAATCTGAATATTGTAAATACAGATATCAAGAAATAATCGTATAATCATAGTTTTATTAACATATTGCTAGGGTCTGAATGTTTGTGTCTCCTCCAAATTCATATGATGAAATCCTAACCCCCAAAGTGATGGTATTAATAGGTGGGTCTTTGGCAAGTGATTAGGTCATGAGGCTCATGAATGGGACTGGTGCCCTTACAGCAGAAGTTGATGGGAGCTCATTCTTCCCTTCCACCATGTGAGAATACAGTGAGAAAGAACTATATATGCCCCAGAAAGCAGTCCTCTGCAGACACCAAGTCTTCCCAGCTTAGAATTGTTAATTCTAGAAATTTAAAAAATGACAGATGCTGGCCTGGAGATGTTGCAGAGAAATGGGAGTGCTTATACACTGATTGGTAGAAGTGTAAATTAGTTCCACCACTGTGAAAAGCAGTGTGGTGATTCCTCAAAGACCTAAAAACAGAACTCTTATTTAATCTAGTAATCCTATTACTGGGTATATACCCAATGAAATATAAATTGTTCTATCATAAAGACATATGCACACATATGTTCATTGCAGCACTATTCACAATAGCAAAGACATGGAATAGACCTAAATGTCCATCATCAGTGGTGGTGTACTGGATAAAGAAAATGTACAGATACACCATGAAATACTATGCAGCCACAAAATCCGTAGATATCATGTCCTTTGCAGGAAAATGGATGAGGCCGGGGGTCATCATCCTCGACAAACTAACACAGGAACAGGAAACCATAGACTGCATGTTCTCACTAGTAAGTGGAAGCTAAATGATGAGAACACATGGACACATAGAGGGGAACAACACACACTGGGGCCTTTGAGAGGGTGGAGGGTGGGAGGAGGGATAGGCTCAGCAAAAACAACCAGTTGCTACTAGGCTCAATATCTGGGTGATAAAATAATCTGTAGAACAAACCCCATGACACGAGTTTACTTATAAAACAAATCTGCCCATGTATCCCTGAGCATAAAATTTTTAAAAATCGATTCTTCTGATATCTAAATATTGTTATTTCTTTGTTTATTTATATTTTGTTTAATTTATCCTTGTATTGATTTATAAATTTCAGTGCAGAGGTCTTAGATATGTTGCTGTATTTTTTAGAGCAATCCTGTGAGTGGTAATTTTTAATTTTTAAATTGCTGCTGGTGTATAAGGACAATAGTTTTTCATTAATCAATTCTGTATTCTTGCTAAACTTATTACCTTTTGAACTAATTTCTAGATTTCTGGAATTTCCTATGTAAAGCTATATTAATATAAAGCTTTCTATCACAATTTATGGATATTATAGGTTTTATTTTAATTTCTTACTTGATTATAATAGCGAGAACAACCAGGAAAATTCTGAATGGAAAGTGTGAAAGCTAGCATAGTTTTCTAGATATTAGAGGAAAACAACTTTGGTTTTTATCGTTGTACATTATGTTAGCTATTGAATTTTTCTAATGTTCTTTATCAGTTGAGTATGTTTCTTATTACTGGTAGTATACTCAGCATTTAAAAAATCATGAGTGGGTGTTGTTGGATTTATTTTTCTGTATGATTTTTTAAATATTTTAAATGTATTGATTGATTTTGAACATTAAATTATCTGGCATTCTTGAAAATAAACTACCGTCATGACAGCATAAGGAACTTCACTGACTCACTCCGCAGTGAATCCTAAGGCTCTGAACCCTAAGGGCAAACAGCAATGAAAAAACACTTGCTCAAGAAAATCTGTGAAAATTCAGTAAGAAAGGTAAGGGGATAGCAAATAGGACAGCTAAAGGAAACTCTTGTGGAGTCAGAACAAATATCAAAAGACATCAGAAACTGTTTCTTCAAAGTAGCCTAAATTGAATTGGGTTAGATTGTAGAGCAATTCATCCCCCAGTTCACTGGTGAAACTATTAGAACAAGGAGGAAGCAATTAGTGGAGTTCAGCAGCCCTGTCTAGTCAGGAAAAGAGACTAAGAGATCTGCGCTACTGTCTTCCCAGAGCGCCGGGAGTATCTCCAAAGAGATATCTTCCTGTATATTAACATTACAGGTTTAACACTGTAGTGGTGGGGGTAATACTTCACAAAAATGATATGGCCTGTCTAGTCATTAGAAAATAAACAAGCAAACAACAAAACAAACCCTTCTTTCTTTCCCTCCTTCCTTCCTTCCTTCCTTCCTTCCTTCCTTCCTTCCTTCCTTCCTTCCTTCCTTCCTTCCTTCCTTCCCCTCTCTTCCTCCCTTTCTTCTTTTTTCTTTTTGTGTAATGTCATATTAGAATTTGGATTAGCCATGAACTACCTTCATAAAACAATTTGGTAAATAATTTTTCTCTAAACAAACAGACATATATATGTATGTATACAGTAATGGTGTCATCTCTTCCTTGAATGTTTGATTTACCTTTCCAGTAAAACCACCCTGGACTAGAGATTTCTTAGTTGGAGTGTTTTTGTTAAAATTATTTTGATTTTTTAAATATAGAACTGGATATTCTATTTGTAGAATATATATGATAGAACAACTCACAATTCTTTTATTTTTAAAAGTAATCTCAACTTTTATTTTAGATCTGGGGGTACATGTGCCAGTTTCTTACTTGAATATACTGTATGATGGTGACGTTTGAGGTATGCTTGATGCCACCACCCAGGTAGTGAGTATAGTATCCAATAGGCAGTTTCCCCCTTCACCCTTTCTGGTAGTCTCCAGTATCTATTGCTATCATCTTCATTTCCATGAGTACCAAATGTTTATCTCCCACTTATAAGTGAGACCTTGTATTTGTTTTTCTGTTCCCACATTAATTCGCTTAGGATAATGGCCTCCAGCTTCATCTATAGTGATGAAAAGGACAAGATTTTTGGTGTTTTTAATGACCATGTAGTATTTAATGGTGTATATGTACCACATTTTCTTTATCTAATCTACCATTGATGGGCACCTAGGTTGAATCCAAGTCTTTGCTACCATGAAGAGTACATGCAACTTTTTGGTAGAATAATTTATTTTCTTTTGGATGAATACCCAATAATGGGATAGCTGAGTTGAATGGTAGTTCTAAGTTCTTTGGGAATTATCCCAACTGCTTTCCACTGTGGGTGAAATAATTTTTATTCCTGACTACAGTGTAAGCATTTCCTTTTCTCTAGAGCCTGCAGCTTTTCTGTTTTTTTTGACTTAAATGATAGCCATTCTAACTGGTATGAGATGGTATCCTTTTGAGGTTTTGACTTGCATTTTTTTGACGATTAGTGATGTTGAGCATTTTTTTTCCTATGTTCATTGGCCACCTGTGTGTCTTCTTTTGAGAAAATTCTATTCATGTTTTGCCCAGTTTTTAATGAAGTTATGTGTTTTTTACTTGTTGAATTATTTAACTTCTTTGTAGATTCTGGATATAAGACCTTTGTCAGATGCATAGTTTGCAAATACTTTTTCATATCCTTCAGATTGTCTTTTTAGTTTCTCTTTAGTTTTGTTGTTGTTGTTGTTGTGCAGAAGCTCTTTAGTTTACTAGGTCCCAGTTGTCAATTTTGTTACCATTGCAATTGCTTTTGAGGACTTAGTCATATATATTCCCAAGGTCGATGTCCAGAATGGTGTTTTCTAGGTTTTCTTTTAGGATTCTTAGAGCTTGAGGTGTTATATTTAAATCTTTAATCTACTTTGATTTAACTTTTGTACATGGGAAAAGGTAGGAGTCTAGCTTGATGATTCTGCATTTGGCTAGCCAGCTGTACCAGCACTGTTTTTTGAAGAGGGAGTGCTTTCCCTACTGATTATTTTTATTGACTTTGACAAAAGTCAGACAGCTGTATGTGTGTGGCTTTATTTCTGTTCTATTGGTCTATATCTGTTTTGTACCAGTATCATGCTATTTTGATTACCATAGCCTTATTGTATGGTTTGAAGTCAGGTAATGTGATGCCTTGGCTTTGCTCTCTTTGTTTAGGATTACTTTGGTGATTCAGGCTCTTTTTTGGTTCCACATGAATCATAAAATGCTTTTTCTAATTCTGTGAAAAATGATGTTGGTATTTTAATAAGAATAGTGTTGAATCTGTGGATTGTTTTGGACAGCATGGCCATTTTAATGATATTGATTCTTCCAGTCCATCAGCATGGAATGTTTTTCTGTTTATTTATATCATCTAAAATTTTTTTCTGAAGTGTTTTGTAGTTCTTGTAGAGCTCTTTAACTTTCTTGGTTAGGTTTATTCCTAGGTATTTGTGTGTGTGTGTGTGTGTGTGTGTGTGTGTTTGTGTGTGTATGTGTGTGTGTGGCTATTATAAATGGGATTGTGTTCTGGATTTGGCTTTCAACTTGAATGCTATTAGAGTGTAGAAATGCTACCAGTTTTTGTACACTGATTTTGTATTCTGAAACTTTGCTAAAGTTTTTATCAATTCTAGGAGCCTTTTAGCAGAGTGTTTAGAATTTTCTAGGTATAGATTCATGTTGTCAGTGAAGAGAGATAGTTTAACTTCTTTTTCTATTTGGACACCTTTCATTTTTTTCTCTTGCCTGATTGCTCTGGCTAGAAATTTTAGTGATATGTTGAATAGGAGTGTTGGGAGTGGACATTTGTTGCTGTTCTCAAAGAAAATGGTTTAAGCTTTAGTCAATTCAGTATGATGTTGGCTGTGCGTGTGTCATGGATGCCTATTTGTTTTTCTTTTTTGAGATAGAGTCTCGTTTCGTTGCCAGGCACCAGGCTGGAGTTCAGTCGCGTGATCTCGGCTCACTGCAACCTCCGCCTCCCGGGTTCAAGTGATTCTCCTGCCTCAGCCTCCAGAGTAGCTGGGACTACAGGCGCATGCCACCACGGCCAGCTAATTTTTTGTATTTTTAGTAGAGATGGGGTTTCACTCTTGACCTCGTGATCCCCCCACCTCAGCCTTTCAGAGTGCTGGGATTACATGCCTGATCCACCGCGCCTGTCTTGGATAGCTATTTTTATTTTTATGTATGTTTCTTCGATGCCTAGTCTGTTCAGAGTTTGTATCATAAAGGGATGCTGGATTTTATCAAAAGCTTCTTCATCTATTGAGATTATCGTATGATTTTTGCTTTTGATTTTCTTTATGTATCGAATTACATTTATTGATTTGCATATATTGAACCAGCTTTGTATCCCATGAATAAAGCCTACTTAATTATGGTGTATTGACTTTTTGATGTGCTGCTAGATATGATTTGCTAGTAGTTTGTTGAGAATTTTTGTCTCTATGTTTATCAGATATTGGCCTGCAGTTTGCTTTTTTGGTTGTGTATTTGCCAGGTTTTAGTATCAGGGTGATCCTGACTCTTAGGATTAATTAGGGAGGAGTTCCTTCTCCTTGATTTTTAAAAATAGCTTCAGTAGAATTGTTAGCAGCTCTTCTCTGTAAATCTGGAAGAATGTGGCTTTGAAATAATCTGGTCTAGAGCTTTTTTTGGTTGGTGGGTTGCTTTTACTGATTCAATTTTGGAACCCATTTTTGGTCTGCTCAGGGTTTCAATTTCTTCATGCTATGGGGATAAGCTGTAAAGGCTAATGACACTACAGCAGAAAGGGAACTGATGAGTTTTGGTATTAAAATGCAACTTTGAGTTTATTTAGGGATAAAATTAGTTTAATTGTCCCATATTCTAAACTGTAGATGAGTTTTGCAATCAATTTATATTACTGGATTTTGAATGTCAACATAAAATTGCCACACTATCCTAGGAAAATTTAAATTGATGTTACTGTTCCTAGTTGCTGTGAGTCTAATTCATAGTGATGCTGTATTGAGGGTATATTTAGTATTAATACATCTGAAACCAAATATAGAACATAGTGAGCGTGTTATGATATTACAATAAAGTATGATATTTAAGAAGGTAATTTCTTACGAAATCCCAATTGTTCAATGCAATTTCTGTATTATAAAGCTGATGATCTCTGGCAAAACCTAGCAAGGAACAACATGTTCCAGAATCAAAATGACTTTATCAAAGTTTTCCAGAGAGACTCAGGTTTGAAATAACTTGCCTTTCAAAATAATAAAGTTGTTTTTAATATTAGTGATATTTTTTCACCTTCAAATTCCTTCCCTTAGTAGAATGATCTGAAGAAAAGTCAATCATTAAATTGACAATAAAATTCTTCCAGGTGACACTAATTTTGCAAAAACTGTCTAAGTTAAAAGCCCAAGACAAGCACTTCCCCCCCAAATTTTAAATATGACAGCACATTAAACTTTGTTTTATAAAATGGCACATGATTTACATATGATAACTTTTGAGAACTATGACTTTATTATAACTGGAGGATTAAAACTTTCTTAGTTTTTATCAAGACTCTAGTTACTTTTGACAAGATGGAAATTCAGATTTCAGCTATAAGTGGGTAGATAAATCAAGTATACTTTTTGTTTCCACTGAATGCACTCCAGCCCTTTAAAATATTTTCAATAGTAAGAACGAGGTTTGCAGGTGTTCTGTGATGAAGGCTGCCTTAAATATGCTGGTCTGTCCTCTTTTATGACACTTTCCAGGCACAGTTCACACTTATGCAAGACATTCAGGAAAAAAGAAGTCTGTGATTATCTGAACTTCAAATTGATGATTTCTCAAATTTTACCTCCTACACCACACATTTTAGTTGTAAAATTATCAGATTTTTTGTTGCTGTTTGAATCTCTACTTGATTTCTGCTGTTTCTCTAGATGACTGCTATTAGAGGTAAGATCAAGATACTTTATTTCTACACCTATTTTACACCCCGTGAGTCATTTTTATATCCATGGTGCTGTACATGGTGACTATGATTAAATTATATTTTGCTATGTCCATTGTTTCAAGTCTATAAAGCCTGACATAGGATGATGTAGCATTGACCAATAGCTAAATTAAAAATACTATTATATTAGTACTAATAATATTTGGACTTTTAATTTCAGCTCTAACATGCAAATAAACAGCTGACAGGTTCTCGCTCATGTTGCAAAAAGCAAAGCCTGGACAAACTGAAAATAAATGACTTATTTTATACCTATCAGATAATTCAAGTCAGGGGAAACTGCCTCTTGGAAATCTGGAGGGACAGGATCATCCAGAGAGAACTTTCTAAAATCTTCCTACCTGAAATAGAAGCCGCTGAGTTTCTAATTGGCTGAAACTCTGAAATTGTAATTTTCACAAATTCCTTAAGGCAGAGTGTTGGAATAAAATGCAAGAAATTCCTGGGGACTGCAGTTTAAAGGGAACCCAGGACTTTTGTGGGCTTTATCTGCAGGCGATTTATTAGTTTCACACAATGAATATCTGAGAAAGATCCCCTTGTCCATCTGGAAAGGACAAAGGAAGAAAAAATTCATTGTGAAATAACTTCAGAGACTTTGTGATAACACAGGGGCATAATATTAACAGCTTTATTCTGCTTTTTAGAGAGACCGTCTTCTCAGTCTAATTCCATCCTGTCTCACTTAAGCAAAAATGAAACAACATCAACAACAAGAAATAAAGCAAAACAAAACAAATTAAATAGTATGAGAACTTCAAAGAAATAGATTTGGAATGCTGCAACCAAGGAAGAAAATAAAGGGCAGAGGAAGCGTTATACCACTAGAGAAACACCTGTAAAGAAGTGTCACAATCCCAAGGCACCAGCTCATTGAAAGTTCAGATCATAATTCTGACTATATACAGCAGGTCAGGCATTTTGATACACTGGCCATGCCATATATCAAAAGCTCCTAGGTTAGCTGCTGCCAATAGTTCAAACATGGCCTGAGGAATAAAGTCATGTGGTATACAGCATAGAAGGCCTGAGGGATGCTCTTGCAATAGGGGAAGGTTTCATGATCATGACTTACCTATTTTTAAAGACAGGGACTGTACTTCATTCACCATCATATACTAAGAAACTCTAATATTAATTTCTCAATAAATACTTATTAGATAAAGAGATAAATAAATGAAAATCTAATATACCTGGAAACTATATTTAAAAATCAAGAGGATTTGGTAAATATAGCTACCATGAGATATTATTAATGCCTCGGAAAGAAAGAGAATGTTATTCATGTACATCTACTTGTTACATGGCTTAAAATCATGAAGATTCTCATAGATGCTGTGATCTTTGGAAGGCAAATAAAAGAATTCTAATAGGGCATTGTTTCTGATTTTCTCAAATATAATATAGTGAATGGGAATTAAAACGTGTTTACATATCGTGATCTCAGAACACTCTAGGACTTAGTAGAGATCCTCACCATTACTACCTAACATTTCTGTAAGTTTATATCACTTCTGGGAGTAAGAAGAAAAACAAAACAAAACAGAAAGTTTTTTTATTCCAGAAAACACATCACTCAGTCTTCCACTTCACAGAAGATCCATGTCGTATTCTTCAGGGACATTTTCTAGAAAATGATGCTTGCCAGCATTCACCGTCCAATTTTCTAGAACAAAAACAGAAAAAAAAATAGATACTCTGAAAATTACAGTGAACTATAGTGAAATATACATTTATAGAACTATCTTTATAAATAATTAAGTTCATGACTTATTAGAGTACAATGATTTAATTTATGTAGCCTGTTTAGAATTAAACTTCATAATTTATTTTAATTGCAAAGATAAAAGATTATTCCCTTTCCCATTTTTCACCAACATAATTCTTTTTGGTCATTTCTTCTCTGTGATAAACATTGCTTTCTCCTTGTTTTTAATTACTTTGTCTCCTCAGAAGCTATCTCTTATATCTATTTCTCTAGTTTCTTGAAAGACTGAAATCATTTTTAGCAAGTCCTGTTTGTCAACATCTATATTTTTTCTTCTTGATTTGCTGAAATTTATTACATTTCCCAATATCTTTTGTTGCACCATTCTTTGTTGTTATTTTTTTGTAACCTGTCAGTACTGGTATTACAGACTCTGCCCAGAGCATGCAAGATCCAGAGATGACAAGCTACATTGCAATTTGCATGAATTGCTTTCAAGGCTTGCTTCTAAACATGACAGTTTGTCTAGCTGCTGTCACAAGTACTATATTAATATCTGTTCTCATTAATTTCACAAAGGGTTGAGAAAGAGTCACTTGTAATTGAGGGACCAAGTCTATGTTTATATCCTAGAGTTAAACATTGCAAATTTCCATGAATCAGATTTCCATGAGTCAGATAATTCCATGAATCAGATAATTCAAGTCAGGGGAAACTGCCTCTTGGAAATCTGGAGAGACAGGATCATCCAGTAAGACCTGTCTGAAATCTTCCTGCCTGAAATAGAAGTCACTGAGTTCATAACTGGCTCAAACACTTAAATGCTAATTTTTACAAATTCCTCAAGGCAGAGTGTTGGAATAAAGCATGAGAAATTCCTGGGGACTACAGGTCAATTGGTTAACCAATTAATTAGATCCTGAGTATAATGTTCCATGATGATTAGCCTTTCAGTCTGGGCCCACACAATACAAAATAACTTAGAAAACTGACAAAATAATTTTTCAGACGGTATAATAATTCCATCAGGGCAAGTAAGCATTTTAAACTTACATTTTAGGTAACTGATTATTATCAGTATTACCCACACTTTACTTAGGAATTTATATATATTGAGTATAGAGATGATTGTAAGTCTATTGTAGAATTTACTTTCATATATACTTGAAAATTGAAATCATGAGTTAATTTCTCTTGACTATATCTGCAGAAGGATCTCTAGATTTGCTATGATATGATTTATAATATGATATGGTTTTATATTATTTTTTAATTAGCATTGCATAAGAGTCTGGAAATATACTTTATAATAATAAAAAACAATATAAAGAAAATACGGGCAATGCTATAGGATTATGTTGAAAGTTAAGTCACTCAGAGATGATGCTAATAGTCAGTTGCAGGGAGTATAATATTAGATATCTTAATTCACTTGGGAAGACTCAAGTGTGATGTCAATATCCTCATTTCCGCAGAGCCAGGAGTGCTGATTGCAGCAACAGCTGTCCATAAGAGTCTTCTGGAAGAGGGGAAATTTTCTTCAAGAGCTCTTAAAATTACTCTGAGCCTTAAACTACAAATCAGTGCAATACATCTTTATTATCAAATGCCAAGCCAAGAAAGTTGCCTTTAAAGGCAAATAATACAGATGAAATTGTTTTATATGCTGTAAAACATCATACAATTTCTGGTGAAATTTTCAGCAACTTTCCATAAGTAAATTGATTTATATTTTATATCAAATCATATATGCCTCTATTAGGTTTTTTATCCCATTATTTTATATTTAATTTCTTCAAATCTGATTCTTTCTCTCAGTCATGAACCAAAATAAGAAACTGAAACAATATTGGGTAACTGACATCTATGCAATAGATGTTTGCTAAATCTAATGGAATTTTAAAAATATAATTCTGACTTTTTCATCATGTTCAATTTCAAAGGTTTTTGGTGTAGAACTGTTTTAGGAAAAACACTTTTTAGGCCACCATTGTTTCTATAAAAGATGTGTATTTATTGGAGCATCAAAATTGATTTGCAAATTAAGGAATCCTTTTGATCCTCTCTGCCCTCATGATTTGTAGTTATGACATTCATTTAGAATGTGGTATGATGTTCATCTCCTCTCCTGATCCCAAAGTTACTGCACCATAGATACAAAATGTCAGTGTGTAAACATTACTTTGGAGAAGAAGCAATGCATAATCAAAAACATTTTCTACATTTTAATATAAGAAGATATTTCAATATATCTAGGTTAATTTACCTTTGAAATTCAAGGTACTTGCTGTAAAAATATTTTATGAAATGTTAAATTCCTATGTTAGTTTCTGATCACTTAAAAAATTCATTTACAAGAATGTGCTATAGTGTTTTTCCTTTAAAGATTGAAGTTACAATTCTTTCACTGTTTTAATCTTCCAATGAAGATATCAAGTAGCAGAGGTGTCTGTTCTCCAGCACAAACCATTTACCATAAAAGTTGGAGAGAACAACATAAACTGTGTTTTTTTTCTTAAAGCATCAAGTAGTTTATGTTTCCTCATGTACAAAAATGGAAGACATCTTTCTGCAACTGCTTTCTCCACTCCTAGACATTTTTATAGCGATACATTTTGATAAAAATCTGATAATAGTATTACTAATGTAGATTCTTTTTTATAATTGAAATATACAAATTGTTAAAACATTGATACAAGGAACTGAATGTTTTTGCCACCCGAAAATTTGTATGTTGAAATCCTAACCCTTAATGTGACGGTATTAGGACGGGGGGACCTTTGGGAGATGATTAGGTAATAAAGGTGGAGCCCTCACAAATGGGATTAGTTCTCTTATTGAAGAGACCCCAGAGAGCAGTCTAACTTCCTTTTCGTGGTGTTAGGACACAAAGAGAAGTTGCCAGTCTGAAGCCCAAGAGAGGGCCCCATGAGGACCAAATCTGTATACACTTTCACCTTGCATTTCCAGCCTTCAGAAATATGAGAAATTAATTTTTGTTATTTGAAAGCCACCCAGTCTATGATACTCTGTCATATCATGCCTGGCTGACTAAGAAAATTGGGGATCATACTCATTTTACAATAAAGTGTTTATGTCTAGAACTTGAAAAAGGTTAATTGACTTCTTAAATATTGTACCTCAAATTCTTAAAAAGGCAAGCCACCATTTCTCCTGAGTCCTTTGCTAATGATTCTTCCCTATGCTTTTCAGCTACTTGACATTTTACCTTGTGTCAGTTCTACAACAAGGTCAACTGTGAACATCTTTCATCAAACAGTAATCCAATAATAATATCTACCTCATTTGATTCTTAAATGTGAAGCACAGTCATTGTCTTTTATTTATTTCCAGGTCATTTTTCCTACTTTTAATGGCTTTTAAACTACCAACTCATCATCCCCTTGCTGTTGGGAAACACAATTATCTTAGACCTAATGGCCCTTTATCCTTTGGTTACTTTTCTGTTAGACCCATTTCTATTCCTTTTCCAATCTCCTCATCCTCTGCCAATATCATTATTGTCAGTTTTCCATAACACTCCAGCCTCAGGACATTTTATTTTCATTTTCTCTGGTTGATATCACCTTTTCTCACTGTTTCAATGACCATGTCTTAAAAAGCAGTACACACATTTGCATATGTTGAACCAGCCTTGCATCTCTGGGATGAAGCCTACTTGATCATGTTGGATAAGCTTTTTGCTGTGCTATTGGATTCAGTTTGCCAGAATTTTATTGAAGATTTTTATTGATGTTCATCATGCATATTGGCCTGAAATTTTCTTTTTCAGTTATGTCTCTGCCAGGTTTTAGTATCAGGATGATGCTGGTCTCATTAAATGAGTTAGGAAGGATTCCCTCTTTTTGTATTGTTTGGAATACTTTCAGAAGAAATGGTACCAGCTTCTCTTTGTACGTCTGGTAGAATTTGGCTGCGAACCCGTCTGGACCTGAACTTTTTTTGTTGGTAGGCTATTAATTGCTGCTTCAACATCAGACTTTGTTATTGGTCTATTCAGGGATTCAAATTCTTCCTGGTTTAGGCTTGGGAGGTTGTAAGTGTCCAGGAACGCATCCATTTCTTCTAGATTTACTGGTTTATGTGTATACAGTTGTTTGTAGTAATCTCTGATGGTAGTTTGTATTTCTGTGGAATCAATAGTGATATCCCCTTTATTATTTTTTATTGTAGCTATTTGATTCTTCTCTCTTTTCTTTATAATTAGTTTAGCCAGTGGTGTATCTACTGTGTTGACCTTTTCAAAAAGCTAGCTACTGGATTTATTGATTTTTTTAAGGGTTTATTGTGTCTCTATCTCCTTTAGTTCTGCTCTGGTCTTAGTTATTTCTTGTCTTCTGCTAGCATCTGAATTTGATTGATCTTGCTCCTCTAGTACTTTTAATCATGATAATAGGGTATTGATTTTAGATCTTTTCTCACATCTTATGTGGGAATTTAGTGCTATAATTTTCCCTGTAGACAGTACTTTAAAAGTGTCCCAGAGATACTGGTACATTGTGTCTTCATTCTCTTTGGTTTCAAAGAACATCGTTATTTCTACTTCATTTCATTATTTATCCAGTAGATATTCAGGAGCAGATTGTTCAGTTTCCACATAATCCATCGCATTAACAGAACCAAAGACAAAAACCAATGATTAATTCAATAGATGCAGAGAAGGCCTTTGACAAAATTCAACAGCCCTTTATACTAAAAACTCTTAATAAACTAGGTATCAATGGAATGTAGCTCAAAATAATAAGAACCATTTAGGACAAACACACAGCCAATATGATACTGAATGGGCAAAAACTAGAAACATTCCCTTTAAAAACCGGCACTAGACAAGAGTGCCCTCTCTCACCACTCCGATTCAACATAGTATTGGAAGTTCTAGCCAGAGCAATCAGGCAAGAAAAAGAAATAAATGTTATTCAATAAGGAAAAGAGGAAGTAAAATTGTCTCTATTTGCAGATGACATGATTGTATATTTAGAAGACCCCATCGCCTCAGCTGAAAATCTTCTTAAGATGATAAGCAACTTCAGCAAGGTCTCATCATACAAAATCAATGTGCAAAAATCCCAAGCATTCCAATAACAGAGAGAAAGCCAAATCATGGGCGAACTCCCATTCACAATTACTACAAAGAGAATAAAATACTTAGGAATACAAGTAACAAAGAATATGAAGGACCTCTTTAAGGAGAACAACAAACCACTGCTCAAGGAAATAAGAAAGGACACAAATAGATGAAAAACATTCCATGCTCATGGTTAGGAATAATCAATATTGTGAAAATGGCCATATTGCCCAAACTAATTTACAGATTCAATGCTATCCCCATCAAGCTACCATTGATCTTCTTCACAGAACTGGAAAAAAACACCTAAACTTCATATGGAACCCAAAAAGAGCCTGCATAGCCAGTACAATCCTAAGTAAAAAGAACAGGCTAGAGGTATCACACTACCTGACTTTGAACTATACTACAAGGCTACAGTCATCAAAACAGCATGATACTGGTACCAAACAGAGATATACACCAATGGAACAGAACACAGGCCTTGGAAGTAACTCCACACATCTGCAACTATTTGATCTTTGACAAACCTGACAAAAACAAGCAATGGGGAAAGGATTGCCTGTTTAATAAATGGTGTTGGGAAAAGTGGCCAGCCATGTGCAGAAAGCTGAAACTGGACCCCCTCCTTACACCTTGTACAAAAATTAACTCTAGATGGATTAAAGATTTAAACATAAGACCTAACACTATAAAAGCCCTAGAAGGAAACCTAGGCAATGCCATTCAGGACATAGGCATAGGCAAGTACTTCATGACTAAAACACCAAAAGCAATGGCAGCAAAAGCCAAAATAGACAAATGGGATCTAATTAAACTTAAGAGCTTTTGCACAGCAAAAGAAACAATCATTAGAGTGAACCAGCAACCAACAGAATGGAAAAAAATTTTTGCAATCTACCCATCTGACAAAGGGCTAATATCCATAATCTTCAAAGAACTGAAACAAATTTACAAGATAAAAACAACCTCCTCAAAAAGTGGGCAAAGGACGTGGACACTTTTCAAAAGAAGGCATTTATGTAGCCAACAAACATATGAAAAAATACTCATCATCACTGGTCATTAGAGAAAGGCAAATCAAAACTACATTGAGATTCCATCTCACACCAGTTAGAATGGCGATCATTAAAAAATCTGGAGACAACAGATGCTGGAGAGGATATGGAGAAATAGGAACACTTTTACACTGTTCGTGGGAGTGTAAATTAGTTCAACCATTGTGGAAGACAGTGTGGCAATTTCTCAAGGATCTAGAAATAGAAATTCCATTTGACCCAGCAATCCTATTACTGGGTATATCACCAAAGGATTATAAATCATTCTATTATAAAGACACAAGCACATGTATATTCATTGCGGCATTGTATACAATAGCAAAGACTTGGAACCAACCCACATGCCCATCAAGGAAAGACTGGATAAAGAAAATGTGGCACATATACACCTTGGAATACTATACAGCCATAAAAAAGGATGAGTTCATGTCCTTTGCAAGGACATGGATGAAGCTGGAAACTGTCATTCTCAGCAAACTGACACAAGAACAGAAAACCAAACACCACATGTTCTCACTCTTAAGTGTGTGTTGAAAAATGAAAACACATGGACGCAAGGAACATCACCCACTGGGGTCTGTTGGTGGGTGGAAGGGGGTGGGGGGGGATAGCAGGGTGTGGGGAGGGGGGGAGGGATAACATTAGGACAATTACCTAATGTAGGTGATGAGGGGATGGAGGAAGCAAACCACCATGGCATGTGTATACCTATGGAAAAATTCTGCAAGATCTGTACATGTAGTGCAGAAGTTACAGTGTATATATATATATATATATATATATATATATATATATAGTTAGATACTATTTGATTTGATACTAATTTATACAAGGCACTTAGAACAGTACTTGGTATCTAACAATTATATATATATATATATATATATATATATATATAATTGTTTTTCTCATATGCATTTCCACTAGTAAATATATCATTTTCCCAAATGCCAGCTTTTCATATTCTTGAGGAAAATACTGGATAGGTGGGAAGAATTTTTGTTGTTGTTGTTATTCTTCCATTAATTACAAGATCTGTGAACTTGAGCAAGTCATTTAAACCTCTGTGTTTCAGTTTTGTCTTCTGATGAATAGTAATCCAATAATATTATCTATTTCATTTTATTATTGTGGAGATTAAATGAGATTAATTTATACAAGGCACTTAGAACAGTACTTGGTATCTAACAATTGCTATTTGTTGGTATTAAGATGATTTTTATTCTGGTGTCTCCCAGATCTCCATATGTATCTCATATCATTCCCTTTAATTCCAGATTGTTATATTCAGCTATTCACAAGCATATGTTGTGTGATGTTACACAAACATTAAGTTTAGTATATCCACACTGAATTCATCAAAAACTGTTCCCCTTAAATCTGTTTTTCTCATATGCAATTCCAGTAGTAAATATATCATCTTCCCAAATGCCAGCTTTTCATATTCTTGAGGAAAATACTGGGTAGATGGGAAGAATTTTTGTTATTCTTTTACTTACTCTTCCTCATTTTCAATAGTGGATAATGAAAATTGATTGATGCAAATGTCTTAATATTTCTTAAGTTTCTCCTTTTTAAATCATTCCTGTAGATATTTTTATTTAGGCTATTATTAAATCTCAATTAAATCATGTAGATAATTATCTAACCTCCCCACTTGCCTGTATCATTTTTCCATTCCCATCCATTATCTAAAACTGAGTTATCTTTCCCAAATGTAAAGTAGTTTATGTTACTCATACTTAAAGCGCATGCTAGAAAATGATCTAATAATAAAGAATAAACTTACTAAAATGGAGAGGACACTGAAATACAAAGAATTTTCTCCTGTAATTTATTTAATTTTCCCAGGTTACAAATGTGTGCATTCATTGATTTAAGACGTTATTTTATTATTTTTACAATAAATATTCTGTCTAATTTTTATACTGTTTTTGCATTGTGTACAAATCCTACCACACGTTATTCAGTGATGCTTTGGATTGCTGGTCATTTTCTCTTGACATATTATTGTATCTCATACTTTTTCATTGAATGCCAGACATATGACAGATGTATAAAATGTAGAAGCTGTACATGACATAAATTTTTCTAAGAGAATATTTACTTTCCCCTCTAGGAAGCAGGTAGTTTAAACAGAGATGAGTTGATATTTGAGTAAAGCTGGTTCTTGTCCTGTTTTTTATTTTTTATTTTTTTGAGTCACTTTTTTTTTGTTTCCACTTTTATTTTGATACTGACATATGCTTGGAGATTTTATACATAGGAATATTGCATGATGCTGAGGTTTGGAGTACAGAAAATGCCATCCAGGTAGTGAGCATAGTAACAGTAGGTAGTTTTTTAACCTGCCACACCTCAACTTCTTGAAGTCCACAGTATCTATGGTTCTCATATTTATGTGCATGTGTGTTTAATGTTTGTCTCCCACTTACAAGTGAGAATGTGCAGGTTTTGGTTTTTTGTTCCTGCATTGATTTGCTTAGGATCATGGCCTTCAGCTCATCTCCGTCCACGTTGCTGTAAAGGATATGATTCATTCATTTTTATGGCTGCATGGTATTCTGTCTTGTATATGTATCACATTTTCTTTATCCAATCTACCATTGATGGATGATGCCTGGGTTGATTCTATGTCTTTGCTTTTGTGAACAGTGCAGCAATCAACATAAAAATACATGTGCCTTTTTGGTAGTATGACTTATTTTCCTTTTGGGTGCATATTCAGTAATGGGATTGCTGGTTTGAATGGCATGTCTGCTTTAAGTTATTTGAGAAATTTCCACAGTGCTTTCCACAGTGCCTGGACTTAATTAACATTTCCACCAACAGTGTATGAGCATTCCCTTGCTCCAGAGCCTTTTCAGCATCTGTTTCTCGAGCTTTTAAATAACAGCCTTTTCTGTCTGCTGTGAGATAGTATCTCATTGTGGTTTTGATTTGCATTTCTCTGATGATTAGTGATGTTGAGCATTTTTTCATGTTTCTTGGCTACCTTGTATGTCTGTATGTCTGCTTATATGTCTTCTTTTGAGAAGTGTCCATTTATGTCTTTTGCCAATTTTTAAAATAGGGCTATTTGTTTTTTACTTGCTGACATGTTTAAAGTTCCTATACATTCTGGATATTAGGCATTTGTTGGATGCATAATTTGCAAATATCTTCTTCCATTTTGTAGGTTATCTGTTCTGTCTATAGCTTCTCTTGTGATTCAGAAGCTCTTTAGTTTAGTTGGGTCCCACGTGTCTATTTTTGTTTTTGTCGCAATTGCTTTGAGGAATTAGCCAAAAATTCTTTGCCAAGGCCAGTGTCAATAAGAATATATTCTAGGTTGTATTCCAGCATTTTTATAGTTTGAATTCTTACATTTGAATCTTTAATCCATTTATATCTTGAGGTCATTTTTGTACATGGTGAAAGGTAGGGGTCCAGCTTCATACTTCTGCATATGGCTAGCCAGTTATTCCAGCAACATTTATTGAATAGCCAGTCCCTTCCCCATTGCTTGTTTTTGTTAGCCTTGTTGAGGATTACATAATTGTAGGTGTGCAGCTTTATTTCTGAGTTTTATATTCTGTTCCATTTGTCTGCATGTCTGTTTTTGTGCCAGTCCTTCCTATGCTGTTTTGCTCACTGTAACTTTATAGTATAGTTTTAAGTTGAGTAATGTGATGTTTCTGACTTGCTCTTTTTGCTTAGGATTGCTTTGATTACTTGGGATCTTTTTTGGTTCTACAGGAATAGAACCAAATGTTGGATTGTTGATAGTTTTATAAAAATATTATTGAATCTGTAAATTGCTTTGAGCAGTATGGCTATGTTGATGATATTGATTCTTCCAATCCATGAGCATGGAATGCTTTTCCATTTATTTGTGTTATCTTCAAATTTTTTCATCAGTGTTTTGTAGTTCTCCTGGTAGAGATGAATCAAAAAGAATAATTGAAATTTTACCTACCACAGACTTTGATCATAGTGCCATAAAAATAGAAATTGATGCTACAAATGCCTCTCAACACTTCACAAATACATGAAAATTAGGTAATTTCCTCCTGAATAGCTCCTGAGTCAAAATCAAAATTAAAGCATAAATTAAAAAAAAAATTGAAATTAATTAAAATGGAGACACAACCTACCAAAATATCTGGAATGCAGTTAAAGAAGTGTTAAGAGGAAAGTTTATAGCCCTAAACACCTTTATTATAAAATTAGGAAGGTCTCAAATTAACAACCTATGTTTGCACCTAAAGGAAATACAAAAACAAAAAACAAAAAACAAAACAACAACACCACTGTAGCAACTCAAAGTAGGAAAAAAAAATAATAATTCAAATTAGAGAATAACTTAATGAAATTGAGATGCAAAAATCCATACAAAAGTCAAGTAAAACTGAGCGTTGGTTTTCTGAAAAAATAAATCTCAAGATTAAATCAGAAATATATTGAAAACCTGAATAAACCAATATTAACTTGTGAAATTGAACCAGTAATAAGAAGCCTACCAACCAAAAAAAAGCCATAGACCAGATGGATTCACAGCTGATTTATCTCAAAAATATGAAGAAAAACTGATACCAATCCTACTGAAACTATTCCAAAAATTTAAGGAGGAGAGGATCCTTCCTTGCTAATTCTATGATGCTAGCATCAGCCCGATACCAAAACCTGACGGAGACACAACACAAAAATAAAACTTTAGACCAATTTCCCTCATGAACATAGATAAAAAAATCTGCAACAAAATCCTAGTAAATCAAGTCAAGCAGCACATCATAAAGTTAATATACCATAATCAAGTAAGCTTTATTCCTGAGATGAAAGGCTGGTTCAACATATGAAAGTAATAAATGTGATTCACCGCATGAAGAAATTAAAAAACCAGAGGATCATCTCAATAGATGTGGAATAAGCTTTTAATAGAATCGAACATCCCTTTATGATAAAAACCCTCAATTGAAGGAACATACCATAAATAATAACAGCCTAGTCAATTGACGGAACATACCATAAATAATAACAGCCATCTATGACAAACTCACAGCCAGCATGATTCTAAATAAACAAAAGCTGAATCATTCCCTTTGAGGACTAGAATAAGATAAGGATACCCACTCTCAGCACTTTTATTTGACATAATAATGGAAGTCCTAGCCAGAGCAATCACCAATCTATTGTGTACTTACTTTTTAATAATTGCCATTCTAACTAACTTAAGATGGTATCTCATTGTGGTTTTGATTTGCATTTCTCTAATGACCAGTGATGATGAGTTTCTTTTATATGTATTTTGGCTACATAAATGCCTTCTTTTGAAAAGCGTCTGTTCATATTCTTCACCCACTTTTTGATGGTGTTGTTTGTTTTTCTCTTGTAAATTTCTTTCTTTCTTTTTTTTTTTTGTAGATTCTGGATATTATCCCTTTGTCAGATGGGTAGATTGCAAAATTTTTTTCCTATTCTTTTCATTGTTGGTTCACTCTAATCATAGTTTCTTTTACTGTGCAGAAGCTCTTAAGTTTAATTAGATCCCATTTGTCTATTTTGGCTTTTGTTGTCATTGCTGTTGGTGTTTTAGTCATGAAGTGCTTGCCTATGCCCATGTCCTGAATGGTATTGCCTAGCTTTTCTTCTAGGGTTTTTATGGTGTTAGGTATTATGTTTAAATATTTAATCCATGTGAAGTTAATTTTTGTATAAGATGTAAGGAACAGACCCAGTTTCAGCTTTCTGCGTATGGCTAGCCGGTTTTCCCAATACCATGTATTAAATAGGGAATCCTTTCCCCATTGCTTGTTTTTGTCAGGTTTGTCAAAGATCAGATGGTTGTAGATGTGAGGCATTATTTCTAAGGCCTCTGTTTTGTTCCGTTGGCCTATATCTCTGTTTTTGTACCAGTAACATGCTGTTTTGATTACTGTAGCATTGAAGTATAGTTTGAAGTCACGTAGCCTGATATACTTCCAGTTTTGTGGTTTTTTTTTTTTTTCTTTTCCTTAGGATTATCTTGGCTATGTGAGCTCTTTTTTGGCTCCATATGAAGTTTAAGGTGTTTTTTTCCAATTCTGTGAAAAAAGTCAGTGATAGTTTGATGGAGATAGCATTGAATCTGTAAATTAGTTTGGGCAATATGGCCATTTACATGATATTGATTATTCCTAACCATTAGCATGGAATGTTTTTCCATCTGTTTATGTCCTCTCTTATTTCCTTGAGCAGTGGTTTGTATTTCACCTTGAAGAGGTCCTTCACATTCTTTGTTAGTTGTATTTTTAGGTATTTTATTCTCTTTGTTGTAATTGTGAATGGGAATTTGCTCATGATTTGGCTCTCTGTTTGTTATTGGTGTATAGGAATGCTTGTGATTTTTGCACATTGATATTGTATCCTGAGACCTTGCTGAAGTTCCTTATCATCCTGATATTTGGGGCTGAGACTATGGGATTTCTAAATATACAATCATGTCATCTGCAGACAGGGACAATTTGACATCCTCTCTTCCTATTCAAATATCCTTTATTTACTTCTCTTGACCGATGGCCCTGGCGAGAACTTCCAATACTATGTTGAATAGGAGTGGTGAGAGAGGGCATCCTTGTCTTGTGACAGTTTTCAAAGGGAATTCTTCCAGTTTTTGCCCATTCAGTATAATATTGGCTGTGGGTTTGTCATAAATAGCTCTTATTATTTTGAGATACAATCCATCGACACCTAGTTTATTGAGAGTTTTTAGCATAAAGGGCTGTTGAATTTTGTCAAAGGCCTTCTCTGCTTCTATTGAGATAATCATGTGGTTTTTGTCTTTGGTTCTTTTCTTGTGATGGATTATGTTTATAGATTTGCATATGTTGAACCAGCCTTGCATCCCAGTGATGAAGCTGACTTGATCATGATGGATAAGCCTTTTGATATGCTATTGGATTAGGTTTGCCAGTATTTTATTGAAGATTTTTGCATCAACGTTCATCATGGATACTGGCCTGAAATTTTCTATTTTAGTTGTGTCTCAGGTTTTTGCTATCAGGATGATGTCGGTCTCATAAAATGAGTTGGGGAGGATTCTATTTTTTTGTATTGTCTGGAGTAGTTTCAGAAGGAATGGTACCAGCTCTTCTCTGTATGTCTGGTTGAATTTGGCTGTGAACCCATCTGGTCCTGGACTTTTTGAGTTTGGTAGGCAATTAATTGCTGCCTCAATTTCAGACCTTGTTATTGGTCTATTCAGAAATTCAGCTTCTTCCTGGTGTAGTCTTGGGGGAGTATAAGTGTCCTGGAATGTATCCATTTCTTCTAGACTTAATGGTTTATGTGCATAGAGATGTTTCTCTGATGGTAGTTTGTAGTTCTGTGGGATTGGTGGTGACATCCCCCTTATAGTTTTTTTT
>CAUYLG010075174.1:0-22608 GCA_963573385.1 Cacajao melanocephalus | reverse complement strand
AGTCCGGGTCCAGTCTCTCTCTCTGACCAATACAGGTGCCCATGCTTTGTTACCTTCTCCAGCCCACCTGTCCATAGCCCTGCTGGACTACCAATGGCAACTTGCCAAGTCCAGGTCCAGTCTCTCTATGACCAATGCAGTCGCCCATGCTTTGTTTCCCCACTGACCAATCTACTGCCCTCACCCCCTATAAAACCCCATGCCCAGAATGACCGGGCGTGACTTCTCTGGCCCCTCTCTCTCTCTCTCCCCTGGGACCACAGAACCTTGCCCGGGAGCTAAACTGGAATTTAATTTGTCTCATGCTGGCCTCAGTTTCCTCATTTTAAACTCGGCAATGTCCTTACAAGAATAACCTTACATCCATGGCCACAGCCTCTGTGCCCTGGAATTCGATAGTCCAGCACACGAGGTCGGGGAGTGGGAGAAGGCCGGGTCTCCTGTCAGGAGGCGTGGAGGGAGGTGACGTCTGAATATGCTCCACTGGAACTCTGACTCAGTGTGTACAGGGATCACACAGAAGGTTCCAAAACCCTTCTTGTGCGGCCTTCAGACACAGAGCAGCAGGGAGGACCCCGGAGTGAGGGTGTCCTGCCGAGGGCTGGCCGTGTTGGCGGTGGCTGCCCACCCCGATTTTGCAGGTGTGGGGCCTGGCTTGGAGGGGGGATGTGTCCAGGGTCACACGAGGCCAACCTGGCCTCTTTCTGCTCCTGCTCTGTGACACTTGCCACCTCCCCAACCCCCCGTGCCAGCTCCTCGGCTGGAAGCTTCCAGATCCGCATCCCCCAGGGGTCCCCTTGGGTCTTCGGTGAGCTCCCTGGCTTCTTAGCACCCCACTGTGCTGCTCCTACAGCCTGTCACACCTTTAACAGGAGCCCGCGGCAGAGCAATTTGACATTTTGGGAAAAAAAACCTGAGAAAATGATCATCAGAGTCGCACTTGGCGGTGGAGCCACGGGTCTGTCTCCCACACGCGGCCTGTGCCGCCTGCGGAGTGGGCTGGCCCTCGTGGAGATGCTCCCTCCCTTGTGGTCAGGAGCAGACTTGAGCCCATCCGGGTCTGGGCATGCTTTGCTGGGTGAGAAAGAGGGTGGAACAGATCCCCCGGGCTCTCCTCTGTGAAGGAGACCCCCACAGACGCCCAGTCCCCAGTGAGGCCGTGGATTGCGTTTTCAGAGGCGGCTGCTCCCCCGCCCAAGGTCTGCTCCAGGCGGGCAGGGATCTGGGAGACTGGCTGTTCCGGTTTCCCTAGAGCTAGCTGCAGGGCCTGGGCCACAGCAGGAGTTCTGACCTATTTGTTCAATGAATGAAGCAGTGCCTGAATGAATGAATGACACTTTGTGCCAGCCCCTGGTGCGGGTGCTTTCAGACCACTCCCTCTCACAGCCGTTGGAGGGGGCGTCATTACCTGGCCGTCAGCATCCTCAGCACGGAAATGAGGTGGACGTACTACATATCACAAGGTTGTCGCAAATCTGCTTTGGGCTACGATGGCAGCGCCGAGGCTGCTGCTTTAGGGGACACCCCAGAACTTGACCCCACCGTGGTCATCCTGGCGCCACCAGGGCTGGCCCCGTCTACCCCTGTCCTCACCCTGTGGGTCCTCCTCCCAGCCGGCCTCAGGCCAGTGCCGTCACCAGCACAGCCAAGATGTCATTTGCAGGCAGTGCCTGAGCTGGGAAATGACCGGGTCACATTTGTGGAGGACAAGCTTTTTCCTCCCCACCCCATACCAGAGCCTGTGGCAGGGAGAAGGACAGAGCCAGCCCACCCTGACCTCACGCCCCCACCCCAACACCTTCTGCTTCTCCCCATGACCTGGCCACCTGGCGCACATCAGTTCCCTGGGGTGCCTAGCAAACTCTTATACAGACATCAAAACCCAGTAAGCGCCCCTCCGCTCAGGGTAGGGACTAGGTCTTCCCTCTCCTGCTCTCTCTAGCAAGGGGAGGGTGTGATTTACCCAGGGACAGAATCCCCCTTTTACTGATGAGGAAACTGAGGCCACAGCTAGAGCAACAATCTCACAACTTTCACAATTGTGGCCTCCGTGACCCGCACCTCGGTCCCATCGTCCCATCCAATCTCCGGCTCTTCCCCCTCTCCCCCGCCCAGCCCCTGCCCCCAGCAGAGCTCCGAGACTCTCCCTGCTGCACTGCCCTCCTCCCAGCAGCACAGCCACCAGGGTGCCAGCCCAGCTGCTGAGGCAGCTAGAGCAGGGCAGGCCCAGAGGGCCGGAGTAGCCTGGTCTTGGGGGTCACAGGACTTGGGACAGGGGTTGAGAGTGCAGGTTCAACCCCTGGCTCAGTCACTTGCTGTCTGCCTGGCTTCCAGCTGCCCCACTCCTGTGTGTGCCCCTGGAAACTACAGATGAGTGTCGCAGGGCTGCAAGCCAAGTGCCCGGAGCTATGTGTAGTGTGTGGTGTGTGGTGTGTGTGTCTGTGTGTCCCAGGAATATCAGGGCTGCAATGGTCACCGTGCAAAGCCCCACTGAGCCAGCTTCAAAGCCCGCACGCCCCCCACTCCCTGTATTCAGGGCTCCCTGGAAATAGAACCGATAGGACGGATGTGTAGAGAGAGACGGCAAGAGACTGGTTGTCAGGAATGGGCTCACCAGATCCCAGAGTGGATGAGCCCCGAGGTCTGCAGTTGGCAAGCCGGAACCCTGGGAGAGCTGACGGTGCAGTCCTAGCCTGGCGGCCGACGGGCTGGAGACTGAAGCCAGGAGGGGCTCATGGTCCAGGGCAGGCTAGAAGGCCAGCGAGAAACCAGCTCAGCAGTCAGGCAGCAGGAACTCCCCTCACTCAGCCTTCAGCTGATTGGCAGAACCCAATCTGCTCTCCCACACTTGACTCAGTTTATCCATTCGAATGTGAATTCCACCCAGGGGCACCTCACAGACGCAGGCAGAGTCATGCTGGACCAATATCTGGGCACCTTGTGGCCCGATCAAGTTGACACGTAAAATTAGCCACATCACTCACAAACCCAAATTGAGAGCTGCCGCAGCTGCCGTGCGCCTCACTCTGAAGTGTTGCCTCAGTTTCCCTGGCTGCACAGCAAAGGGCACACTGTGTGACTCCAGCACAGGCCCCAGCATCCCCAGGCTCAGCAAACAGCAGGAAGAATGCCCCAACAGTGAGAGCCGAGGTCAGGGTCACAGCAAACCACGGGCACGGACCCGGCTTGGACCGCCACAGCGCTCCCCTGGGCTCTCCTGTTCTGCGTGGCCTGAGCCTGTCCAGCTGTCTCTGTGTGTGTGTCGTGTCTGTGGGTGTATGTGTGTGTCTGAGTGTGTGTGTGCATGTGCATTTGTTTGTCATGTCTTGTGGAGGGTGTGTGTGTGCATGTTTGTGATGCATGGATGTGTGTGCATCTATGCCTCTGTATGTGTCTCTGTGTGTGCATGTGTGTTTGTGAGTGTGTGTTATGTCTGTGGAGGGTGTGTGTGTGCATGTGTGTGATACACGGATGTCTGTGTCTGTATTTCTGCATGTGTCTCTGTGTGTGCATGTGTGTTTGTGTGTGTGTGTTATGTCTGTGGAGGGTGTGTGTGTGCATGTGTGTGATACATGGATGTCTGTGCCTGTATTTCTGCATGTGTCTCTGTGTGTGCATGTGTGTTTGTGTGTGTCATGTCTGTAGAGGGTGTGTGTGTGCATGTGTGTGATGTGTGGATGTGTGTCTCTGTGTGTGTTTCTGTGTGTGTGCATGTGTGTGAGTGTATATCATGTCTGTGGAGGGTGTGTGTGTGCACATATGAGGCATGGATGTGTGTGTGTCATGTCTGTGGAGGGTATGTGTGTGCATGTGTGTGATGTGTGGGTATGGGTGTTTCTGTGTGTATCTCTGCACCTGTGTGTGCATGTGTGTGTGTCATGTCTGTCAGGGTGTGTGTGCATGTGTGTGATGTGTGGATGTGTGGGTGTCTCTGCATCTCTGCATGTGTCTCTGTGTATGCATGTGTGTTTGTGAGTGTATGTCATGTCTGTGAAGTGTGTGTGCATGTGTAATGTGTGGATGTGTTTCTGTGCATGTGTGTGTGTCATGTCTGTGGTGTGTGTGCACATGTGTGATGCGTGAATGTGTGTGTGCATGTGTGTATCATGTCTGTGGAGGGTATGTGTATGTGTGTGCACATGTGTGTGGATGTGTGTGTCTGTGTGTGCATGTGTGTGAATGTGTTGTGTCTAAGGAGTGTGTACGTATACATGTGCGATGCGTGGATGTGTGTGTGCATGCATCTGTGTCGTGTCTGTGGAGGGTGCATGTGTATGTGAGTTTGTGCACATGTGGTGTGTGGATGTGTGTGTCTGTGTGTGAATGTGTTGTGTCTAAGGAGTATGTGTGTATACATGTGTGATGCGTGGATGTGTGCGTGCATGTGTGTAGTGTCTGTGGAGGGTGCGTGTGTATGTGAGTGTGTGCACAAGTGGTGCGTGGATGTGTGTGTGTGCATGTGTGTGTCATGTCTGTGGAGGGTGTATGTGTATGTGTATGCACATGTGATGCATGGAAGTGTGTGTGTTTGAGTGTCAGTGTGTGAATGCACACATGATCAGGTTGGAATGACTCCCTTGAAGCACAAGCTTACCTTGAATTCAGAGTTGGTTATTTTGACCCAGACTTGAACTCCACGTTTTCCAGTTCACTGGCCTTGTTTTTTCTTTTTTTAAAGTAGTTTCCTGACTTTGATCAAAAGCAAGCCAACAAACAAATGGAGAGAATGAGGAAGGGCTCCGGGCAGCCTGGGCCAGCGTGACTCAGAAACGGACACTGCGCGAGGCGCTCGAGTCACACAAGGGCTTTAGAACAGAAGCTGGAGGAGGTCTTGGGAAAGGCGACTGAGCTGGGCCTTCTCGCCTTGGAGGCTGCCCTTCCTGGGGTCAGTGGGCGGCATCTCTGTGCTGTAGTTCCTGGGTCTGGGGGCCGGTGGGGGCAGGACCCAGTCAGGTGCCCAGGAGCCAGGCCTCCCCACGAGCCACGCTGCTGACAGATCCAGGCCCTCGGGCAGCCCGGCAAGCCCACACAGCGGTGCCACTGCTGTGCAGAGGAGGCTGGGGCTCAGGAGACTGGGGAGCCTGTCACGGTGAGCTCGGAAATGGCAAAGCCGGGATTTGGCTGGGATGGCCGATCCCATGCCTGGGCCTCTTCCAGTATTCCATGAGGGCGTCTCCCCCGCAACAGAGTCCCACCTAACAGCCTGTTCCCTCTGACTGAAATGCTCTTCCCTGCCCTCGTCACTCATCTTTGCTGAGAGCTCTAGAAAGCAGAGCCTGAGGCATGAGTTAAGTGCTAAGGGTTTATTTGGGGAGGGAAGGGTGTAATTTCAGGGCAGCAAGTGGGAGGAAAAAGGAGGGGAGTGAGGGAAAGGCAAGAACGATTTGGGTGACTGCCAGGTGAGCCATGGTCCCCAGAAGCAGCCAGAGCCCATGGGATGAAGACGTGCCACGGCCAGCACAGTCCCTCAGAAAGAGGACAGAGAAGATGCCCTCCAGCTCCCATTACCCACGGGGCTCTCTTCCTGGGGAGCAGATGCCAGGCTGCGCCACCCACCCCTCTGGTAGATGCTGGGAAATGCACTCCTGTGGCTGGTAGCCCGGCCTTGGACAGAGTCTTACAGTAGAGGAAGGGTTGGGAGATTCTGGGGTGGGAGATGGATCAGCCCCAGGTGGCAAGGCCAGTGTCCTGCTCAGCAGTGTTAGAAGCCAGGATGGAGCCGATTGTCCTTGGGCCCACGAGACAGGCGTGTCCCACGCAGGCTGATTTCGGCTCAGCCTCCCTGGCCGGGCTATCCTGGAACTAACCTTGCAGCTACCGACCAGGGTCCCACTGAGGGGCAGGCACAAGCAGGCACATCCAGGCCGTCTGTCCCTCCGTGCCCCTGGCTGGGCAGGAGCTCTGAGCAGGCAGGACAGGCTCTGGTTTTGCTCGGCACTGTATTTTCTGCTCTTGGCGCAGGGACAGTAGCGATCAAGCATGCGCTGTTTGGACCAGGTGGCAGCACTCAGAGCGTGTCATCCCTTCTCTGGAACTTCGCAGTCCTCCTTGCTGACTGGGGAAGGACCGACCTCTTGGTCTTAACACTGAAAGCTCTTGTGCTAACCGTGCGTGGGCGCATGCAGGTGGAAGGCACACACACACAATGCACACTCATGCATGCAATGCACACACTTGCACACTCAATGCATATACTCTCGCACACAGCGTACACACAATGTGCACACACATGCAGTGCACACACTTGCACACACTCACACACACTTGCACAGGCAATGCACACACATGCAGTGCACACAGTCGCACAAGCAGTGCATACACTCACACACACAATGCACACACACTCGCATACAATGCACACACAGTGCACACACTCGCACACAATGCACACACATGCTTGCACATGCAATACACACACTTGTACACATTCACAAATGCAATGCACACACTTGCACATGCAGTGCATACACTCATGCAGTACACACACACGCAATATGCACACATGCAGTGCACACACTCATACACAGTACACACACACTCGTACATGCAATCCACACACTCCCACACACAATGCACACATGCTCACACACGCAATGCACACACTTGTGCACACAATGCACACACCCCTGTAGTGCACACACTCACACACAATGCACACAGTGCACACACGGGCACATGCAGTGCACACACTTGCACCTGTGACGTGGGCACTCACCCGCCATGGTGGAGATGGCCTCCCGAGCAGCTCTGCAGGACCCCGCAGCCCAGGCTGGCTGCTTTCCTTCTGGGCTGTGACCATGAAGAAGTCACTTCTCCTCAGCTTCCCTTTCTGGAAAATGCGATGAATGAGGATGCTTGGAAGATGATGCTTTTTTCCCGTGCCCGGCTGTAAGGCAGCCCCCGCCCCCACACTCACAGTCATCTCCCTGAAAAGAGGACAATTTCCTTCCACCCCAGTCCCCACAAAGCCTGTCCTGCCCCCATCCTCTCTCAGTTACTTGATTTATGCAACAAGTGGTGGTTTGGGGGCATCCCGATGGCCTGAGGCGGCCTCAGTCACAGGCAGAGGGAGGTGCCGGCAAGAGGCCGCCTGTGGAGCCCGCAGACGGAAGCATGTTAATTCGACCCCATGAGGTGGGCACGGTTCAGGAGCTGTGCCCTCAGGGGGAGGGCGCTGGGCCTTTCCAGACGCCTTTAACAGGCCACACCTTTGAATGCCTGGGAAGGAGGCCCAGAGGGAGCAGCCACGGTTGACCTCCCACACCTGAGTTACCCCAACGACAGGTGTCCTTAGAAGAAGAGGCGGCACCGACGTAGACAGGGAGGCCCCGGGGCCACAGAGGCAGAGACAGAGCGGGGCGGCCGGGAACCTGCGGAGAGGCAGAAAGAGCTTCCGCGGAGACACTCGATTCTGAACTTGGGGAATTGCTGTTTGAAGCCGCGCTGCCGACATCTGCTGCGGGGGGTGTGTGAGCCAGAAGCAAGGCTTGTTCTGCAAATACCTGTCAAGAGCCTCCTGTGTCCTGGGGACTGCAGCAGCACGAGTAGAGACAGCATGAGGTCACTGCTGTGAATGAGGGGTGTCCGAGGCCAGTGACATGGAGGGGCGCCGGGTCCAGGCAGAGCGTGAGAAAGGGGCTTCCCACGGTGATCCTGGAACTCGGTTTGAAGTTGAAGTGGAAATTTGCTGGATGAAGGAGGAGGAAGGGTGTTACAGGGGAGGGAACAGTATGGACAGTGCCGTAGAGGACTTCCTACCCTCCCGGGACCCCACCTCCTGCGTCATTGTGATGGGTGATTTTTGGGGTCAACTTGACTGGGTTACTGGGTACCCTGACACTTGGTGAACCGTTGTTTCTGGGAGTGTCTGTAGGGGGTGTTCTGGATGAGATCAGTGTGGAATTGGTGGGCTGGGTAAAGCGCGTCCAGCCCATTGGACAAAAGCTGGAGGAGTGAGCAATCTGCTGTCTCTGCCTGGCTCTCAGCTGGGACATCGGTCTTCTGCCTTCCAACAGGGACGTGACCACCAGTGCTCGGGCCTCCAGCTTGCAGACGGCAGAGCGTGGGACTTCTCTGACCCATGATCGCACGAACCAATCTCTTATGATCTCTCTCTCTCTCTCTTCTTAGCTGTATAGCTCCCTTTGCTTCTGCTTCTCAGATGAACCCTGACTAATAATGGCCGTAATGACATTGAACACAGAGCCTGGGGCCCACTCCGGGCTCCCTGGATCAGCGCTGCTGGAGCAGGGGCCTGGGAATCTGCATTTTAGCAGGTGTGCCCTGCAGGTTCTCACCAAAGCTAGCGCCAGTAACTCCAGGTGTCGCAGGCGGCCACCCCCACCCCGAACCTGGAACTCTGACTCTGCCAGGTGCCCCTCGGACGTTCCTTCATGACCTAGAGAGGTGTCGTCTGAGCCCACAGGGAGCCAGCTGCGCTCACCACTCAGCCACCCCCTGGCCAGGGCTGCTCATCGCACATCTGGGCAGGGCTGTGTGCTGGGGGCGGGGGCTTTTCCCCTGGCAAGGTGTGGGATAAGGACAGTGGAGTCCCGGAATCCCTGTCTTCAGCGGCTCCTGGGGATGGGAGCTCAGGGCCCAGCTCTGGCTGTTCACGGCAAATGCCCCAGGAGCTGCAGTGGGTTTCTGCAATACCCACCCTACACATCAGGGGCTCTGCCCAGCCACCCCAAAACCTTCTCAGACTCTGGCTGGGGACCTGCCAGGCCACCCCCAGGGGTCATCTCCCCAGCCTTGGTAACAGTTCCACCTTCTCCAGAGGATACCTCCTAAGACATGGGGATGCAACCAGCAGGGTGGAGAGAGGGTCCAGGCGCTGGCCGCAGCCTGGGGAGACCCAAGTGTGCCCCCTGTCTCTCAGGACTGTGGGCTTCCATCCTTAGAATGGGCAGGGTCAGGGGTTAGGGCTGGACATTCTCAGGACGCTCCATGGTGACTTGTGGACCTGGGCAGTGGAATGCTGGGGCCCCTGGGAGGCAGATGGACATCAGGGCTGCCAGACCCCTGCCCCCGGGGGCAGCTCTGTGCTGCGGAAGGGTTTCTGGCAGCCAGGCCTCCAAGCGTTCTGGGTATTGGTCAACAGAGGTGCTCTTCTGTGTGGCCTGGGGTATGGAACGAGGTGCTGTCTGCCACACCCACCGGGCCTGGGCCTTGGCAGGAGCTGGGACACCAGGTGAGCCCCAGGCGGGCAGCAGGGCTTGCTGAGCAGATGCTGGCTGAGGGGTTTTGGGAAGTGCCTGTTTCTGCTTTCAGCATCCTCAGTAAGAAACGGCCTCTGCCCTCTCACCAGAGGACACAGGGTCCCTGAGTCAGTGTCTCTTTCTCCACAGGGACAGGGACTAAAACCCATTTTTAAAGGAATTCATGCAATTTCTTTCCAACCCCCAATCCAGGGGGATTCACAGGAGGGGGAGAGGGTCCTGCAGAATCTCACACCAGACACAGTCCATTAAACAAACGAGCCGCTGTCCCGGACCCTGTCCTTCTGGGCTTCCAGCCTCAGATGTCCCACCAGCACTGCCCTGGCCCCCTCCTGCCCCCAGGCCCTGGCTGGCTCTGTCGTCTGCCTGGACAGCAGCTCTGCCCCATCTGGACTGCCTCCCTCCAGCAGTCCTGGACCGGGCAGGGCTCTGATGACCTCCTCCTCTGCTCTCACTGGGCAGGTCTCGCCCCGCACCAACTAGAGTGGGGTCCCAGCATCGACTAGAGTGGGGTCCCAGCATATCGACCTCCAGTGGCAGGCTGGGACCTGAGTGCAGGGTGGTGGGGGCTCGGGACAGGTCCTGCCCTTAAGGGTGTTGCTTGCTCCAGACAGAGGCCACATGACCAATATCTAAATCAACAGCTTCTTGCTTACAGTTTTTTATTTCATAGAAACATTATGTTAAGTACATAATTTAAAAAGCCAACTCATTCCCCCAGCTTCATCTAAAAACCATCGGTCTCTCCCCCTCCCCCTCCCCCCATGAGCCCACTCCCCGGGAGCTACTACTTTCAACTTTTCATCGGTTTTTGTTTGGTTCCACTGGTTTAGTATTTTTCTCCATATTTCCAAGTGGCATGTTTATTCTGCTGTTGATTTTCAGATTTTAGATACTGCCTCTTGACTTCCGACTATGGCAGACGCACACTGACTTCTCTCACTGCCTCATTTCTGCTTCCTCCCCACCTTCCATCGAGAAAAACCACACTTGCGATCTAATTATTGTTCAAATGTTAATCAATACATCAATGTATTAAGTCTTTTAAATCCGGTTTAACAAGCAACTAAGGAATTTGTTAGTGAAACCATTGCTGTGTCCTTGTCATTTTTCACCCTTTCCATGGCCAACTGCAGTCCCCATGCCACGTGCTACTTTCCACGAGTCTCCTCACATTTCACCCTGGCACATCTGCTCACTCAGTTCTCTGTGTTCCCTTTACTAATTCTTGCCCTGAATGTTTCAACAAAGCAATGACCTTTTTCTCTCACAGCAGGTGGCTTGTTCTGCCCGCTTCTCTCTCTGGGAACCCCCGTCTTGAACAGTTCTTCTTTCTCCTGCTGTAAACTGCTCCACTATCACCCTAAGAGAATGTCTTGTCTCTTCCCTATGACGAACCCCGTTTCCTAGTCTTTCGTCTTCCTTTATTTTGTTTTGTTTTTTCATGCAGTGGTGTACATCACAGGAGGAACATGCGGGGGTCCTGACCCAGGGGCATGGGCAATAAACTCTGAGTAAATGGAGAATTTGTGTCCATAGCTGGTGCTGTGTGGATAGCAGAGCTGGGTATAGAATTCCAGGAGGGGGTGGGCATGAGCCTCCTCAGCTCCACTCTCTCCCAGCTACAGAGGGTGGCCACTGAGAAGTTGGAATCCATTCTGATGCCTCATCCTGTTTGTGACCTGTTTCCACTTTTCTCCTGAAAACTGTATTCTTGGTGCTGTGAAACTGCACACAAATGCACCTTTGTGGCTCAGTATTTGTGCTCGTACAGGACGCTGGAGGTCCTGGGGCTCTTATTTGTGGTCTTCGTTCTGGGACAGGTGTTATTCCTGAGAACGCCTCCTTCCACGGTTGCCATCCTCTCCTTCAGAAAGGCTTTCGCTCCTTGTTGGCTCTTCTGGGGTCTTCCTCCAATTCCCATGCCTCCCCTGTCCATCTCCATGCTTGTCTCTTTGTCCTCTTGCTCTTCCAAGGTGTGTCCCACGTTCCCCACTCTGCTGTCTACAGTCCTTTTACGAATATGCAGGCATTGGGGCTGAATGCTCATTTTCTGTGGGACTACGTTGCATCTGAGTTTCTGAATGTGTGGTCTTCTCTCAGGTGTTTGAGGTTCTCTCTTTCTCTTGGGCGAGGGAGTCTCTCTCTGTCTATGCTCCCAGTTCCTTTCTCATTTGCATGTCTGTGTCTTTCGTGTCAGAGGTGTTCTCTGACATTGGTGATCTGTGGCTCTGTCGTATGTAAGAGTCAGGCTCCATTATACATTTGCCTAGTTATCTGGGCTGCCCCCAGCAGCTGCTCCCAACCCCGAGCCGTGGGGCCTCCTGGCACCAAGCAGGCAGTATGTGGACCAACTGTGACCTCCCCCACCGCCAGGGCTCTATGCTAGGGCAGGCGCTCTTTGCAGAGGTGTTGATGATGTTGAAAAGCTGGACCAGCCTAAATGTGCTTCACCAGGGGACCCATCTCGTGGTTTGGGTCCATCCTGACCAGGAATTCCGTCCAACTTAAAGTGCTGCTCCAGGTCTAAGTCCATTGCCAGAAAAAGCCATTGAGGATCAATTACGAAGCAGCAAAGTGAGTCACAGAGCCTGGAGCAGAACAGGCCCAGCTGCGCAAAGGGATGAATGTCGTGTTAGACGCCGGTGTTCGGAAGGGGCTTCATCAAAACTTCTCCCATGACTGTTATTTCTGGGTGGTGAGATTGGGGGTGATTTCTACTCTCTTCTTTACAGCTTTCTAGAATCTAATTTCTTTTCTACAGATAATGGCTTTATAAAGCCGTTTTCATCTTGTATTTAAAAAAATGTCTTTCTCTCTAAACTCCCTTCGCTGCTTAAAAACCTGTGCCGGCTCCTCCTACCCTCTGCCACCAGCTCACAAAAACACACCCTGGTGTGGTAACAAGACCCCTCAGGCCATCCTGAGCTCCTAGGCCGCCGCTCCTGCTGTGCGACTGTCTCAAAGCCACCTCGAGTTTCGGCCTCCCTCCCTCGCTCTGCCGCGTCCAGGCGCTGGTGGCTAGTGGCCCGCCCTGCCTGGGTCCTCCCCAGCTCCATCTGGGGGCATTACGTGATCTGGGGTCTCCCAAAGTCATGCTTCCCAGTGCTGTAAGGATTGCCACGGTGTCCATTTTTCTGGTGTTTTCTGGATTTTCTGGTCTTTTCGGTCTTTGAAACAGGCCAGGTGACAGGTGATGGGTGCTGTACGCCTGCCTCCAGGGCCCCATGTGGCTGCAGGTCTGAGGGAGACACAGGCTGGGTTTCCCCGGAGGAGGGAACAGAGGGAAGGTCGCCTGGGAAGGCAGGAGTGGGAACACCAGCGTGCGAGGTCGGACCCTGCTTCTTTCCTGTGTAACAGGCGGAAGAAGCGGATTCTGGAATCGTCATGGTCCGTGTAAGTAAACATGGAAATCAGTTGACAGCCTTCTAAACATGGTTTATTTATCTGAGAAACTGGCACCTTCCTTAACAAGTCAGACCCTGGTTGCCTTGGAAAGCTGGAAAGTGGAGACTCACTGTTCTGCCCTCTGGGATGGTAATGTGTATTTGCATCTCCAAACCACGGTTGAAAGCGGTGTTTAAATTCGGGAAATCCTCCGAGCCTCTGCCCTTCCTTTGCTGTTTCGAGATGGCGCTGGTTAATTGGGAGTTAATCTGTTTTGGAATGATTCAGGCCTTTTCTGTCTAAGCCCAGGGAGTAAAAGGTCTCACTTGCAAGACATAAAATTCCCACTCGCAGGGTTGAGAGCTGCGGGCTGGTTGGCTAGCAGGTGCTCTTCGGGACTAGATTTTATGTGGAGGCACCAAGTTTTGTTCTTCAGTGTTAACTACTTGCATCTCTTCCTTCTGTGTTTAGAAGGCGGAAGAAGAAACCACCCTGCGTGTAGCCATGAACCCCCTCCTGCCTGGCTCCAAGGACGAGTGCGTTCAGGGGCCTTGCTGTCTTGGGTGGGTCCTGTGGCCCTGTCTTGGGGGTTCCTCTGCCTGTGCCCCCATGGCCTAGTCCAAGCTCTGGTGGGAGTGGGGGCCTGGGGAAGAGAGAGGAAGCTCTCATTCACTGATCACCCCAGGAGACCTCGGTCCTGAGGGCCACCCCGAACTCCTGTGACAGCTTAGATTCTGAGGACCTAAGAGGAGGTACCTTGCCCAAGGGAAGGACAGCTGTGGTGGGGAGGCCTGTGCCTGCTGTCTGTCATCTGTCATTCCCGTGGGGCTGGGACCCACGGGGCTGGGGTGGGAGGGAACTGGGAGAGGTCTCCTTTGGGGTTGGTCAGAGTGGAGGGGCCCCGAGGCCTCTGGGTCCTACGTCCTGAATGCATGCTAGTGCCCCAGGGTCGGGACACATGGGCTGATGGACCCTCTGCCAGAGTTGCAGGAGGTGCAGGCAGGGGTCCAAGATGGTGGAGCCCGTTCACCAAATGAGGAAGCCAAAATGGAGTGTTTCTCCCAGAGGGGGAACCAGGCCATTTTTCTTCATTTCCAAGGCTGACAGCTTGGAATGTCCTCTGGGCACAGAGCTTTGGCGGTGGAGGAGGCCAGCTTCCTGGGACAAATGCCTGCTCTCCACACGTGGGAGGAGGGGGGCAGGGTGGCGGGTCAGACCCAGGCCCCGTGGCTGGCAGAGGTAATGCTTCTCAGTGTGGCCCAAGGAATACCAGGGCCCCACCTCCGAGTCAAATGCAGCTGGTTCTCTGGAAGCATGGCCTGGGAATCTGCATCCTAGCAATGGCCGGAGTCCAGGTGCACACCTGTCTAAGGTCCCCTGCGGCTTCCATGCTCACTCCCATAGACAGGCACATGAACCAGCATCAAACTGCCACAAGCAGAAAGTGCCAGCGCATCAGATGCAGGTGGAGTGTTGCCCGCCACAGTGGCAGATGTGGTCCTGAGGATGGGGTGTGGCCACAGCAGCGGGGAGGAAAAAGACAGGGCAGAGAGGACTCTCCTATGCAGAGGAAAGACCAGGGGCACAGGTCCAGAGGTGGGGAGTGGGTGGAGAATTAGTGGGCTCTAGGTGGAGGGTCGGGTAGGGGGCTGGGTGGAGGGTGTGGGGGTCTGGGTGGAGGGTCAAGTGGGGGTTGGGTGGAGAGTCAGGTAGAGGGTGGGGGTTGCTGGGTGGAGGGTGGGGGGTGCCGGGTGGAGGGTCAGGTAGGGGATGGGGGATGCTGGGTGGAGGATCAGGTGGGGGCTGGGTGAAGGGTTAGGTGGGGTGGGGGATGCTGGGTGGAGGGTCAGATTGGGGCTGGGTGGAGGGTCAGGTGGGGGATGGGGTGCTGGGTGGATTGTGGGGGATGGAGCATTAAGTGGGGGCAGGTGAAGCCTGGGGTTAGTCCATTGGCATACCAGGCTTCTCTTGCGGAGGCTGGGGGAGAAGGGAGTTCCTGGAAGGAAGGTGCAGGTGAGAGACAGGCTCTGGGGTGTGGGCACAGCAGAGCCCATGGTGAGAGGCCTGTGGGAGGATCCCCTGGGTCTTGCTGTAGCTCCACACTGGGTTAGCTGACTCTGCAGATGACCCTGCCTCTTGGGTCCCCAGAGAAACTTGTCCCTGGGCCTCTGCATTCCAGCTGCAAAGGGTGTCCTCCAGGTCCCGGCGGGGTGGGGAGGGGTGTGCGCAGTGGGTAGAGCCGGGCTGGGGGTGGGCTCAGAGCCCTGGCTCCAGGCCCAGCACCCCTCCCTGGGTCACCATTTCCTTTGTCCAGGCTGCCTGTCCTACTAGTTGAAAGTTCCAGAATGAGAGTCACTTTGCATGGGTCAGTTCTATCCGCAGGAAAGCTGCGTAACAAGTCATCCAGCCAAATGGCTTGAAACAGAAAGTATTTCTTGCTCATGAGACTGTGAGCTGGCAGTAGCTGGGCAGGGCTCCAGGAGGAGGGTTCTCCTCTGCTCTGTGCTGTGTCCCCAACCCCAGGAGCAGGGGACCAGCCAGTCATGCCCTTGTCATGGTGGAGGCTGGGCACTCTCGGAGGGACTGGCAGAGGCAGGAGCTGCCCTGGGCTTGGGCCAAGAATACTCAGGCTGGCAACCCTCTGGCCCCACTGCCAAGCCAGCTTCCCTGTGGTGCCGTGGGGGCCGGGTGACCTTTGCTGAGTGACCATCTCATGTTCCGCCTCCTTGCTGATGAAGCACCCCTGCTTCCCAGGACAGTGCAGGCACCCCTGTGGAGTCTGGTGCCCACCCCCTGTAATGCTACCCTGGGCTGTGGTCCCTGCTCTCTGCCTGGCTCAGGAATGGAGACTCCCTGAGGTCAGGGCTGCCTGGACCCCCTGCTGCCTATGGTGCTGGTGCAGGACAGTGCTTCAAGAGGAACGAAGGAAGGGAGGGAGGGTGAGGGCGAGACAGAGGAGGACAGGGAGGAGGAAGAACGGAAGATGCAGATGCCAGACTCACACTCAGAGGGGAGGGAGGAACGACTCCCAGAAGTGTGGGAGAGCCCTGGGACCTGCACCTTCAGCTGCTCTGACCTTCCCCACAGAGGACGACCTAGGTGGCCAAGAGGGGACAGGCGCTGGTCCTGCAGGCCAGGCCTTGCTTTGGAGCGGCCGCTTCTCCAGAATGCCTTGTTGTGTAGACTTGCTTTCCTCTGCTGGGAAACTCAAAGCACTGATGCCCCCACCTTCCTGGCCTTCCCCGCTCCTCCTCAGGCTCCCTGCCCTGGCCTGGAGGTGTGCAGACCGGCAGGAGGAGGGGCATCATCACAGCAGGCTGCACTGCTCCCTGCACCCTCATCCTGTATCCCGCATCCCACACCCTGCACCCCACATTGTGCATCCTGCACCTGCACCCCATACCCCACACCCTGCACCCACACCCTGCACCCCACACCCACACCCTGTACCCCACACCCTGCACCCCACACCCTGTATCCCTGCACCCTGCACCCTGAACCCCACATTGCACACCCTGCACCCCACACCCTGCATCCCCACACCCTGCATCCCTGCATCCAGCATCCTGCAACCCAAACCCCATACCCTACACCCACACCCTGCACCCCACATCCCGCAAACCCACACGCTGCATCCCTGCATCCTGCATCCTGCACCCCACACCCCACACCCTGCACTCTGTACCCCTCACCCCACATCCTGCACCCGAATCCCTGCACCCTGCACCCTGCACCCCGCACCCTGCACCCCGCACCCCACATCCCCAAATCCTGCACCCTGCACTCCACACCCCATATCTCACACCCTGCATCCCGCACCCTGCACCCTGCACCCTGCATTCTGCACTCCACATCCCCACCCCCTGAACTCTGCATCCTGCACCCTGCATCCCGCATCCCAAATCCGAATCCGGGAGCACCTGTTGAACAGAGAGGATCAGCCCCCAAAGCAACCCCACCCCAGGTGCGGCACAAAATGACTTCTTAGATCATGAAGTATATAAGCTTGGATCTTAACACCTCTAAAAGCCTTTAAAAGAGGTAATTGCTTGACTGCAATTATCTTAGGAGGTTTAACCGCATGGGTGCTTTTTAAGAATATTCTTGAGTTTAAAATTCCACCCACGGCCCCCGAGGGTGGGGCTCTGAGTGGCGTCCAGAGGCCCTCGTCCCCTCCACAGTTGGTACAGCTGTGCCCCAAGAAAGGGGTCTGGGGGGGCCTCTGGCAAGGCAGCCAGCCCTGCTCAGGAGGTGGAGGTCCCCGTTGCCAAGGAGACAGCTCTCTTGCTGTCAGTGAGGAGAGCTAGGTACCCCTCCTGCGGCTCCAGTTGAGGAGAACTGGGGGGATGAGGAAGAGGGAGGGCTGGGTGGGGGAAGAGATTTTCTCAGTGACAGGCACTTTTCTGAGCCCCAATTTCCTGAGTGATTAAATGGGGAATGAGGCTTCCTCATCAGCTTCCTGTGAGGATTAACTCAGAGAATGCAGGTAAAATGAGGTAAAATGCCTAACACAGGACACCGGAGCTGGCAGCGAATGAACCCTGTGGAGATACCCATGGCTGTGTTACCTGGCAGTTCATCTCTGGCTCCGGAATGAGGTTGGGACACCAGCTTCCAACTTCTAGAGGAACTTTCAGCATCCGTCGAGGTGCTCTCACAGCACCAAAACCAAAACAAAAACCACATACCCACCTGCCCAAGCCACCATGAGTGCCCCACGCGATGCTGGTGGGGACGGTTACTGCGAGGAGCAGGGGTAACCACGGGCTTCTGAAGAATCAGCCGAAAACAATTACATGCAATTTAATGAAGATGGTAGGAAGGAATGAGCAAGGAGCACCATTAGTAAAGGAGTAAGAGTGAGTTTAAAAAGTTATTTTCAGTATGGGAAAGTCACCGCGTGCTTGCGAGAGCTGGTACCTGCAGGCCTGGCTGCGGGCTGGCCTCCCTGCTTCCTGTGGAGGGCAGGACTCAGGGTCAGCGGGGAAGGGGCATTTTCCAAGCATTGAGGAGGCGTCGCCCTGTGCTAGGGCCTGTTTTTAGTGGAGGAGACCGAGGCAGAGAGAGCTGGAGGGATTTGGCTGGGGACGCACGGAAGCAGGAGGCGGGACCGGGACGTCCTGGAGTGTCAGGTCCACGATGTGCTCCAGCTGGAAGGCGTGCTCTGGCACCTTGGCGGCCAGGCCTTTGGGCGTGAAGTGTGGCGGCATGATCCTGGCTGCATCTCTTTGGATCTGGAAGGTGGAATGAGTGATATTTAACCATCTTTTGAAAGGCAGACGAGTTTCATCGATTCTAACCTGGGCTCAGGAGAAAGTCGCATGACCTTGGAAAACTGATTCTGGATGAAGCTTCAATGACCAATCCTCACTCCTTCACCGTGGTGGTTCTCAGAAACCCTGCTTCCCAGGAACTTTGGATTTCCCATGGGAAAGAGCAGTCTTTCATCAGCTTGTAGAGAAAAGTAAGATAATGAAAAGAATTCTTTAACTTTTCCATACATGACTTTCAACATTTGTAGCTGCTACACCTGGGCTGTACCCAGGACCATGGGCCAGCCTGTGTCCCCAAGCCGGATAGAGCAGCCCGGGGCGTGTGCCCCAGGGGGGCTTATCCAACCGCACCCCCCAGAATAACCCCTCACTGTCATAAATGTGCCCTGGCTGGCGGTCCTGCATGGGAATGGAAGACAGGGCTGACGTGCCTGGCTGGCCATGGTCGAAGAGGGCAGGGCCGAGCGCCGGGGCTGGGGGGCGTCTTCCACCCTTTCCCGCCTGCTGCTGCCTCAGTGGGCACATCCCGGGCTGGCTCCCCGAAGGCAGGACACAGCTGCTTCTGAGGCACTGAACTCAGCACCCAGGGCCTCCCCTCGCCCTTCCTTTCCACCACACCATAGGTGCGCCCGGCCGCGGCTGCAGCAAGGAAGGTGCAGCCAATGGGTGCTGCAGGGGCCAGGACACGGGGGATAATGTGCCCTTGTGCCGGCTCTCGAGGGTGCTTCGTGTTCCATCCCATGAAATCAGTGTCATTCTCATCCCTATTTTACAGGGGTGGAAACTGAGGCACGGGCAGGTCCAGCACCTTCCCACAAAAGGCACCTAACCCATGGCAGGCTGCAGAGCTTCATGGCTCAGGCCGCCAGGGTCCAGGGCCACAGCCGTAGCCAGGAGGCTGCCCTGCGTGATGAACGCGGCACCAGTGGGCCCCCATCCCAGCCCCTGCCCTCCCCTGACTGTTCTGCTGGGCGAGAATCCGGTCTCAGACCATCCTGAGCATCTCCACTGGCCCCCAGCAGCACTTCCCTGAGCTGCCTCCTTACGGCCCTGAGAAATAAAAAACGTCCCTTTCCTTAGCAACTTGACCCCAAGATGTAATGAAGACGAGACAGAGGAGAGGGAAAGGGTGGGCTGACTTCTTCCAGGCGCAAGCTTTGAATTCGGTGTCCTGGGCTCAGATTCCCGAGAGCACAGTTCAGGGACGTCCACTCCTGCCCAGGGCACGTCCTGTTGACCTCTGCAAACTCCTCTCCAACGTGTGACCTTTAGATCAAAACACGCCCCCCATCCCCCAGCCCTAAGCTGCTTTGCTTCTCATCGCTTCTCCCTGGAATAAAAACCCCACAGCCCTCCCCACGGCCATGTGACCCCAGCGGTTCTTCCTCCGCGTCCACGGTGAGCCCCCCAGTGTGGGGACCCTGCAGTAGGGCCCCATTGAGTGGAACTGGAGGGGAGTGCCGCCAGCATGGAGGGTGGGGGGCGCGGAGTGGCTCTGGAGCCACCTCAGTCTCACAGGTTGCCAAGTGGGTCAGGCAGGACTGTCTCCCTCTGAGCCTCTGCCCCCATATCTCCCACAACTGAGGGGAGAGTCTCAGGTGGAGACAGATGCGCTCAGATCTCCCTGGAGGCTCAGCCTACAGCCAAGGCCAGGGATGCTGGTGGGTGTCCCCATACTCACAGGGAGGGACCCTGGGGGGCGGCAGGGTCAGCCCTGGCCCTAGGCCTACCATGTGCTCTTCCCACCCTTCACCGGGAGCTGAGCTGGGTGGTCTTGGGCCAGTGCAGCAGCGGAAGGCCATCCTCGTCGCCCCCCAGGATGACTGTGGCCCACCCTGGAGACCCTCAGCTTTGCACGAGTCTGGGGGTCGGTTTCCGGGACACACCTCTTTGACATTCGTGCCTCTCACCACTTGACCTAAAGGCCATCCAACTATCTGGATGGTGTGGGCGCCTTCAGCTCCTGTGTTCTCTGAGCCGCGCGGATGGAAGGCGCCATGTGCCTGCAGTTCAGGTCCCAGGCCCCTGAGACCCCTGACCTTTGTTTTGTCCCTGAAATTACTCAGCAGGGGTGGGGTGCCAGTGATTTTTGTTTGCTTTGCCTTTTCTTACGTTCTCCCAAATGTCCATAGTAGAAATGGTCAGGCTCTGTCATCAGAAAAGCAAGAAGCAGCACGAAGGGTTCTCCCTGCAGATGGCCCGCACAGCTCGGGGGGACCCCCACGTCCCCCAGCCTCTCCCCGCACAGGGACCAGGACTCCCCGCCTCAGGGAGAGCCCCTCCCACCGTTGGGGCCACCGCTCCTGCCCCAGCGCTGGCTTCCAGCTGTGGCCGCCTACAGGCTTGGAGGAGGACCCGGAATCCTGCCATTCCCGCAAGAAGGCCCGTGGGGGTGGGGCTCCCACAGTGTTACCCCCAAGTCAGGCTGCCCAAGTGTCCCTTCCTCTGCACTGGCAATGTCCCCATGCAGAGCGATGCCCCCTGCACGGAGCCTTGGAGTCCAGCCGGCCTCCTGGGACACAGCAGGACAGAGTCCAGGCCCTTCCCACAGTCGGTCATTCCCGGATCCCGCTGCTGGACTCCCTCAGGCGCGGCGCTAAGCCTCTCTCACCCACTGTCTCCACTGTTCTCCTTGGAGTCCCAGAGGTGGGGCCAAGCCCTGCTCCTCAGAGGGGCTCCCTGCAGGTCACGGGGTGGCGGCTTTCCCAGGACCTTCCAGTGAGTGGTGGCATCAGAATCCACACTGGTCAGACATGAAGTCTGGGGTTCTGACCACCTCGAAGGAGCTCCCCTCACGGGCCATACCTCTGGTCCAGCTTTAGAGACCCAGCCCAGGGTACCTGGTTGGACCTCAGCTGTCACCCTCCCCCTGGGGTGGGGTGGTGGGTGAGGGTCAGGAAAACACCGGAAGAGTTTCCTGATGCCTCAAAAGAAATCGCTCGTGCAGGAGTTTTTCCCTGGGAACCTCTCAGGGCACGGGGCCTGCTCCCCTCCCGAGAGCATCACTGCACTGGCCCTGCACGGAGTGGCGGGGGCTGTCCGTGCACACCCTGGGCACCCCCGGGGCTGAGCGTCCCCAGGAGGGGCGGGACCTGCTGCTGGGCTCTGCCTGACTTGCCATCTTGGCCATCGCACCCTAACAGTCTTCCGGGGGGTTCTTGGGTTTGAGGTGGTGCAGGGGAGCATGAGAGCGGGTCTGAGTGGAAGAGGAATGGGGCAGCATGCCCTTGGCACCCACCCTCCAGAATAGAAGGTCGGGCAGAGGTGGCCCCAGGAACCAACACAGATCCCTGTGCCAGCCTGGGAAATAATGCCGAACCAGGTTCAGAACCCCTGAGGGTGACCCAGAGGGCCATGGGGGCTGAGCTGAGGAATTCCGGCATCACTTCATCCTCAGTTTGTGTCTGTGAGGCAGGCAAGCAAGTGCTGTCACGGCCATGGTCATTGCCACACCCGTGATCCGGTGAATGAGCTCACTCCCTGCACACCCGCTCATTCATCCATCTACTCACACGCGTGCCCAGGCAAGTACTAGCATTTTCTCACCACCTTCCTCTGTCAGAGACTCATGAATAAATCATGGCCCTGCTCTCTCCTGAGAACGTAGAACCATCCATGGCTCCCCAGTTCTTTGACATCTGCCCTGTTATCCCACTTGAGTCCTGAGAAAGCTTGTTGGTTGATTTTGTCTCCGAATGTCAGTAGCTATTTAACCTCGACGACACTGATTTCAAAGCATAAGGAAATCAGATTCCATTAAAGTCACTGAGAAATTGGTCATGCAGCCTCCGTGTGATCTCAGGGGCGGAGATGCTGGTGACTGTGTGGACTGAATTTCTGTCCTTGCGCTGCCGCAGAGGCACATCACTCCCAGGCCAGCAGCCATGGCAGGGATGCGGGGAGCCTGGCAGCAGATGAATCCTGGGGGCTCAGGGATTCCTGCGTGCTCCATCTTTCATTCCCAGCATGCTCAGCCAACATGCTTCTTGCCCTGTTCCTCCTTGTACAGCAAAAAACGCAATTATTGATGCCCCAAATTCCGCCCCCACTGGGCCTGGCCCCCAGGAAGCTCAGAGGGTGGTGGAGGGCCCCAGAGGGGCTCAGATTGGGTGGCCTCAGGGGCCTCCCCTCAGCCCCTCCTGCTCCCAGCCCAGGACTGGGGTTTCTTTCTACCTCCTTTCACACTGCCCTCACCTGTTTGAAAGCTGGGTTCTCCCCTGACCTCAACAGCACATGCCTCGGCCCCACCCCACCCAGCACACACCTAGACCCTCCCCCCATCCAGAGACAGTTGGGGAGGAGCTGAGTGGCCCTAGCTCTTGTGAGTTTCCAGTCTGGCCCCACCCTCTGACCTTGACTCCTGGATGGTGTTGGTTCCTGGGGCCACGTCTGCTCACCCTTCTATTCTGGAGGGTGGGGGCCGTGGGGGCCAAGGGTATGCTGCCCCACTCAGCCTCTGCCCAGACCCCCTCTCATGCTCCCCTGCACCTCCTCAAACCCAAGAACCCCCAGTGTGTCTTGCAGAGAGGGCCTTCTCTTGGTTCTCAGGGATTCAGGGGCACAGCTGGAGGGTTTTACATTCCACAGATGCTGGGTGCCACGGACATGCACGGCATTTAGGAAATGGCGGGTGCTGGTGGGGGTTGGGGGGCACTGGGTGGGTGCTGTGGGGGCTGTGGGCACAGGGTGGGTGCTGTGGGGGCTGTGGGCACAGGGTGGGTGCTGGT
>CAUYLG010075173.1:0-12396 GCA_963573385.1 Cacajao melanocephalus | reverse complement strand
ACCTCCCTCTCTACCTCCATTCCTCCCTCTTGCTAGCTTGCAATCACTCTTGCCCAGCCTGGAGTGCAGTGGTGCAATCTCAGCTCACTGCAACCTCCACCTCCCAGGTTCAAGCAATTCTCCTGCCTTAGCCTCCTGAGTAGCTGGTATTACAGGTGCGTGCCACCACATCCGGCTAATTTTTGTATTTTTAGTATAGACAGGGTTTCACCATGTTGGTCAGGCTGGTTTTGAACTCCTGACCTTGTGATCAGTTCGCCTCAGCCTCCCAAAGTGCTGGGGTTACAGGCGCGAGCCACCGTACCTGTCCTGGAACACGTTTTTCTAAGTGTCATCAGCCAGCGGCAGTGGTTTGCTCTGGGGCTCTGAGCCACTGACAGCCCCAGCTCCATCTCTAGCCTTGCTCCCAAACCACCCAGTGCAGTAAATGAGCATCACTGTTGGCTACCAAGTAACCTGTCTTGGCAGGACTCAGTGTGATATGGGGCCACCAGGAAGAAATCTCCTCCCTCAAACTGCTTCCCCGTGATCCTGTCACGTGCCCAGAAAGCCCAGCATTAGTGCGGCATGGGCTAGGAACAGCTTGCGAATGGGCTAAGGAACAGCTTGAAAAGTGTGAGTCTCCCTGGGAAAGGATGCTGTTAGTCATTCCCACCTGTGTGGTGATTACTGGCTCGGAAAGACCAAAATATACGGTGGAGATCTAGATTCCAGCTTGACCTTGCTACTGACTGCCTTGGGCAAGCTGTTCATCTCCTCTAGGGGCTCAGTTTCTTGCTCCAGAAAATGGGCTCTATCAAGGTTACCCTGCCCGCCTCCCAAGACCAGTGTGATGCTCCCATGGGCTCTGCAGGCTGCCAAGCGTGGCCCAGAGCAGCCTCCACTACAGAGGCAATAGCAGAGAGCTGGAAGCACTCAGAGATGGCGCCTCCGGTGCATTCCCTCGGCATCCCTCCAACTCCCCACCATTCCCATCCCATACACTGGCTCTCTCCACCTCCTGCTTTCCCCCATTTGCTTGTCCCTTGAGTACCTCCACGCCTTTGCTCACACTGTCCTCCACCCTTGAAAACCATTCTTGCCACCCTCTGCTGGAATCCCACCACAGAGACAGGGTTCAACTGCCCCCTGACATTTGTGGGGTGGGTTCAAGCACCATACAATTTTCTAACCTTTTCCTCACTTGAGCCTTATGACTTCCTGGTTAGTAGGTAGACTCTGTCCATAGTACAGATGAGGAATTTGAGGCCCAGGGAGGTAAAGGACTTGCTCCAAGTCATAACTGCTCATATGCAACTGGGAAATGAGGTTCCAGACAAAATCTTCTGACTGCCAGCAGAGCTGTCTTCCTCAACAGAGTCCTTGACGACCACCCAGCTCGTGCCCACCACTTCCTCCACAATCTGCTTGGAAAGTGATTATTCCCCAACTCCTCCTATTTCCTCTCACTGCCCAGCCTGGCAGCTCCCTGAGTGCCGGACATATAGCAACCCAGTTTACTGCTTGGGAAAGTGAATGAATGAATGAATGAATGAATGAATCACTCTAGGCTGAAGAGGTTGGACCTTTGGAGCCCAGAACAGGCTGTCAGGTCCAGATGGAGGAAGGACATCCCACTTACATCCTCCATCTACCCCGGGAAGGGGGCTGGTACCTGCTGGCCTCAGATGTTCCTGACTCTGCAGAACCAGTCCAGGACCCAGGCTGGGGGTGGCTGGGCTGGCCCAACAGCCCCACCCCTCACCAGGGCCATGGTGGGCTCACTGGGTGCTGTCAGCCTTCCTGCTCTGCTGCCCCCACCCTAATCGGCTGTTAGAGGTATATTAAAGATGGGTTTCACACAGGGTTTTAATCTCACCTCATACATCACATATGCCATGTCCCCAAGCCTCTTTCTCATCTGGTGCTGCACTTGGGGGTGTTGTCCAGAGATGGACCAGGGGAGACGAAGGAGATCCAGGGAAGGGCAGGGAGGTGCGGGGCTGTGGTGTGGGAGGATGTGCACTTCCCAGGCATGCCTGTTGGCATCTCGGTGTGAATCTGTCACTGTGATGGGGGCGGGGGTGAGGGGGTCTCTGCATGTCGAGGATGCTGGAGGTCTGTGTATACTCACTTATATATGCATGCATGTGTGTCCCTGTGTGTCTCAGCATCCCTGAGTGTGGATGGAGTTGAGGGTGGGTGGAGGGCATTCAGGAGTTGGGGGCATGTCCACTTTCCATGGGTGTAATCATCCCTGGGCCTTCCTACACCTTTCTGCTTCCTTCACTGTGAAGATAATTTCTGGAGATGAGAAGGCCATTGCAGTCCCTGCCCTCCTGGAGCCCATCAGCTGCTCGCTGGGCCTGGGGCTGGTCTAGCTGGGAAGACATCAGAGGCAGGCACCCCCTTCCTCTCCATCTCCCCCCACATCCCTCTCTCTCTCTTTCTCTCTCTCTCTCTCTCTCTGTCACACACACACACACACACACACACACACACGCCTCCAGGAGGTGTGAGTCAGCGGCAGCCCCTGGCTGGGGTGGGGAAAGGCAGAGATGAGGGGGGACAGCAGAGCCATCTGTTGTGTTTGGTTACAACAATCTGCGAATGCAGCCTCTTCCCAGACTAGCACCCAGGCTGGGCTGGCCTTCTCCACCCTGCAACCTGGTATCTGGGCCCAGACATAGTGAGACTCACAAGCTCCTAACACCCATGTCTTGGGATCCTGTCTGGGCAAGAAGGAGCAACCCTGTTTTCTAGGTGCAGAAACTGAGACCCAGACCCATCCTCTTTGTCTAGTACAGGCATCCCAACTCATGACTAGAACAGCAGGAATTTATTTAACCACTTAATGCAGAGCAAGGCTAATTGTACACTAGCTCATTTTGTCTTGCCAGCAGTAAAGGGCACAGGAATTGCTATCTCCCATTTTACAGATGTGGAAGTGGAGGCTGGGGGAAGTTATATAACCTGCACGAGGTCAAACTCTACTTAATCAATGCTAGAGCCCAGTCAGCATCCAGGTCCTCCTGACTTCCATACACCTGCCTCTCACCCTCAGCTGGCTGAATCCCAAATCTCTCCCATCCCCTACCCTGCTGAGTTCACAGCACAGACCCTGTTAGTACCCCGGAAAAATATATGGATGATGTGGAAATCTGGAAGCTTGGGCAAGGACACAAACACAGGACTCCCCGAGACTGCTTTTTTGAGTCTCATTCATGCTGCCCAGGACCTGTGGGTTCTCCTTCAGGGACCCCATCAATGGAGAGTGTTTCAGTGCACCCGGAGGAGGAAAGGGAGCCAGCAGGCTGCCTGCAGGGTGATCATGACGTATTTAGCCCCTGGCCTCTCTCCCTGTCTGGGAGAGTGGTGGGGGTGCAGGGGTGAGGTGGGGGCAGGAAGTGCCCCCCACCCCACCCTCCCCAAGGACAGCACCTGCCTGCCCCACCTCTCTGCACGCCTCCCTGCGTGGGTGACAGCACTCTCTGAGAAGCCGTGACAGTGCCTTTGTTCCCCTGAAATAAAAGAAAATCGAGCTACAAAGGGAAACCTCAGGTAGCTTTTAACGGGGCTCAGCTGCCTGGGGCAGAGTGTGTTTAAGCTGGAGGCAGTTGTCAAAGGAGCAGAAGGGGGAGCTGCCTGCAGTCCCCCTCCTGCTCCCTACTCAAGGGGGAACCCTCACGATCATGTTTACTCAAGGAAAAGTCTCTTCCAAATAGTGGCAGAGGAGAAAAATCAATGGAAATTGACAGAGAAATATAAAGCAGCTGTCTGCCGTGTGTGTGTGTGTGTGTGTGTGTGTGTGTGTGTGTGTTCCTGTGTGTGTGTGTGTGTTTGTGTATGCTGGCAGTGGGCACAGCCTCAGCAGAAACACAATGCCTGGACAGGGCTGACCTGCTGGGGGGTGCTGAGGCCCGGAGGGTGGGGGCTGGGAGTCAATCTCTGGCACGTGCCTGTGGAGGGGCGCTGGTGGCTGGGGGAGGGGTGGCAGCAGAGTCTCTAACTCGAGTTAAGAGAGAGATTAATATATTCAATCTGCTCCAGGGTAATTGAGGGAACAATTGGAGTGTTTTTCTAAAGCCCATAAAACTGCCTCATTTGCAAGGAGGAGCTGACCAGCCTCCAGTCCTCTACATTTGGTGAAGCGCAGCAAAGGAGGAGGAGGGGGAAGCTGGAGTCCCAGTGCCCAAGGGCGGGGACATCAGCCTGAGTGGGGGTTGGCAGTCTAACCTGTTCTCACCCTTCTAACCTGTTCTCACCTTCCCCGCCTCCCACCACTTTGTTGGTAGCAGCCCAAGCATCGTCTTCTAGAGCCTCTCCTCACTCACCTGTGAGATGGGCCAGTGACAATTCCTCTCACCAGGAGAGCAGAGAGAGCGGCAGAAGGGGAAGCGTCACAAGACGAGGGAAGCCAGCTAACCCCAGGGTCCAGCACTGAGCGGACGGGGCATGAACTAAGAGGTGCCCAGTTCCCCAGCCAGGCCGGCCCCCACTCATGCTGCTGCACCACACCCCTGGGATTGAACGGGCAGTAAAGAGTAAAGTTAATGAAATCCACATCGTGCGTCTCTCCCTGCTTGAACCATTCCAGTCTCCAGGGCAATAGAAATACTGTACGCAATCGCGAGCAATAAAAGGCATAATGAATTTAAAAGCAGGGCACGGGGCGGGGGGTGTGGGGGGAAGCGAGGACGAGTGCTTGGGCCTTAAAGGCAAGAGGATGCCTGGGGCTGAGAGAGCACCGGCCTGGAGCTCCAACTGGAATTGGGACCCGAGACACACAGGTGGAGGGGGCGGGGTGGGATGGGGGCAGGGGTGGCAGAGGGGACGCTGGGCAAGCCGTTCACAACAGCTCCGTGGCCACTCTCCTTTCCCCTCCACTTCTCCTTAATGAAAGCCCCCAAGCCAGTGGGTGACAAATTCACAATCAGAATCCACAGGCTTAGAGCCAGGTGCTTGGCATTTGGTGATTGCTTTATTAGCTTTTCTTTTCCTTTAAAAGGTATTTTAAACGGAAGGAATTTAAAAAAAAAGCCTTGAAAGCTCATTTAAAAGGCTCCTGGGAAACGAAATCGTTTCTATGAAACAAAACTGCGATTGTTGGGAAGAGGTAAATGCCAGGGGAGGGAGCCCACCGCACCCCTCCTCCTCCTCCCAGAACTCAGAGCTGGGTGGGAGAACGCTCCAGGCCCTCTAGTGAGGAAGCCCCCAGGATGGCTCCCAGAGCTACAAGCAAGGGACCTTAAAATTCGCATTTCCAGAAATTTCATCCCTAGGAGTTTCCAAAGTTTCCCTCTTGAACAGCTCTGCCTGTGGGAAGTTGTCAGTCGACTTTCAGGGATCTCTTGGAGCGGGCAGTGAGGTACCAGGAGGGTGGTGGCTCCTGAGAGCCCTGCTCCAGGCCCACAGCTGTATGGTCACCCTACCCTCCCCGGTCCCTCCAAGAGGCATCACTTTCCCCTAAAAATGTCCAGCCGAGTCACACACTGAGCCCCGTCCGCTCAGTGCTGGACCCTGGGGCTAGCTGGCTTCCCTTGTCTTGTGACGCTTCCCCTTCTGCCACTCTCTCTGCTCTCCTGGTGAGAGGAATTGTCACTGGCCCATCTCACAGGTGAGCGAGGAGAGGCTCTAGAAGACGATGCTTGGGCTGCTACCAACAAAGTGGTGGGAGGCGGGGAAGGTGAGAACAGGTTAGAAGGGTGAGAACAGGTTAGACTGCCAACCCCTACTCAGGCTGATGTCCCCGCCCTTCTGCCGGCTTTGGGCAAGACTTTCCTGCTTTCCTTACCCCAGGGTGCTCTGCCCAGCACCGAACAGGCCACCTTCATTCTGGTCCGATAAACTCCCCCTTACCCAGGGGAAGGAGAGGCTCTGGGAGCTCAAACCTGCCAAGAAGTGATAGGAGGCAGCATAGGGTGGGGGGTGACAAGACTAGTGGAGCTTTACCCAGAAAGGAAGCGCCCTGCATGTCTGTCTCCAGAGGGCTGCTGTCTGGCTGGCAGGAACCTGGAGCTAGTTACCTACCCCTCCAGGTGGGTTAACTCCCTCTGAAGCCCCTGCCTGCAAGCTCCCAGCACCCCCGTTCTTGGGTCAAGGGCTCAGGGAGTGACCTCTATCTTGGAGCCTGTGACTGTACTGCTGGAAATATTCATGGAGTATACTTCCTCCCATCACCACCTCCCCACCCACACAGAGAAGGAAGCTTGGGGACTGCAGAAGGAAAGGTGGTCACTGTCCGTAATTTTATTGCTCAGGGGAATTGATTGTTTTAGTGTCCGAGTCTCCAGGACTAGGGAATGCTGTGACCAGCACTGGCATGGCCATTTAGGGCTGTGTGACCCATGGGCCATGGCTGAGAAGCAAAGTGATTCTGATTCAAAGCGAGTCGTGGAAGTCTGCACGGAGCCCTGACCCTGGTCTCACACTGAGCCTTGCCTTCTGCTCCCTCCTCATTCCAGATCATCTTAATCATTGCATGCCTATGCTCCCTGCTCTCCAGCCCCTGCTCCACTGCCCCTCTGTGACCATCATCAGTTCTGGTGGAAAAAACAGTGCCACACATTATACAAACTGGAGAACCGCTTGTGAGCCGACAACCAAGTTCTGAAGGAAATAGATTCAATTGTTGAAATGTCTGATAATAGTCAGGACTGAGAATAACTTGGGAGGGATAAAAATCAAAGCTGGGAAGGCTTTCTGGAAGAGGTGACCTTGAGCCTAGACAGTTGCATCTGGAGCCAGAAATCCATCCCTAGCTTTGATGTGAATATTGCTTGCTGACAGCTGGTCTTGCTGCTGTCCTTCCAGCTGTGCCTTTGAGCCTCCAAGTAGCAGCACCAGAAAGGTGCCTGACTTCCTTAGCCTGAACCTCTAGAGAGAGTCCTCCAGAGCTGAAATAGCCCCCGCATTCTCTGAAGGACCCGTCTCCATTGTCTGCTTCCTCGTGCTTCCTGGCCCTGTCGCCAGGGTTATGATTGCCAACTCTCTTCCCCTCCCCCAGGAAAGCGATTTTCCTCTCCCTTAAAAGCCATTTTCTTGTCTTGGTAGAAGCAGACATCTGACACTTTAAGAGGGAGCATGGTGGGGAGATGATGGCTTTAAATAACAGAAATTAGAGCTGCGGAGTTCGACTCAGCCATCTCGCCAGGCTCCTTTCCCCTCCCTCGCACACATTCAGAACTGCAGCCCAAAGAGCACCGTCCACGTGGCCTATTGCTCTGGTGGCCAGGGCATTCTGGGACCTGGAGAGCAGGAGACAGCTGCTCCTGAGTTCACAGCTCCTGCCTAGTCCTGTGATAAACCGTAGGACACCAGGCCCTGAAGTCAGGGAGCTTGCAGTCTAAGGGAACAGAATGTCACCTAGGAATGCAGGTGACATGCATCTCATTTTACATGCTCAGCACCCAGCACAGAGCTGGGCATGCAGGAAGTGGTCAAAAGTATGTGTTGCTTGACTGACAGATGAATTAATGGACAGAGGCCACAGTGGGCCACTTCAGCAAGCTGAGTGACTGGGCAAGAGAAGCTGATCCCTGGTCATCCTTGTAGTTATCCTGGTACATGCTGCCCTATGGCTTGGCCTAAACCACAGCTCAGATCTGGCCTTTCTCCTGTGCAAACCCCTCTGGTGTTCCCCACTACTTCCTGAAATGAACATCCACCTCTGCTCTTCTGCTCTGGTGCCCTCGACTCCCTCCAATTTCTCCCATCCCCAGGCCCTCTCCCAGCCTGATTCACTCCTCCACCCGGGCTCCATTCAGCACCAGACCATTGCACTGCAGGGAGAGAGGCTCCATAGGTGGGCCAGGCGCCTCTGCTTGTCAGCTCCAGGCTCCAACCTCAGCTCATCCTCTGCTGCCAGCCGAACCTCTCCCTTCTCCTTAGCCAGTGTATTGTGGTCCCTCTTCCTGGAACACCCTCGCAGAGCCCAGGATTGTCGTCCCTAAATCTTACCCTCGTAGCATGCAGTCGGCAAAATTGGCATTTAACAAATGTTTGATGGATGAAAGAATGGATTAAAGAGTAAATGAATGAATGAATGAATGAACGAATGAATGAATGGGAAGATTCACCTCAAATGACCCCTCTTCCAAGAAGCCATTCCTAGGCACCAAAATCCGACATGCACACTCCCTCACCAGAACTCTCCTGCCAGCCATGCCCTACAGGACCATGGATGATGCCCTCTCTATATCCAACTGTCTTCAAGCCAGGTGACCCCCTGAGCTTAAGGGCTAATCAGTTTTGGACCCTGTGCAGTATTATGCACTGAGGTCTCCAGGAAATGCTGTTGATATTAAATGGAGTCAAGCATACCTTGGGCCTGTTTCTCTACCTGTCAAATGGGCTACTACTCGCTCTACCAGCTGCTATCTGCACTGGCCGTGAGGCCTACTAGACACATTCTCTGGTCACAGAGAATAGCCATAGGGGAGAAGCCTCCTATATTTCCGATAAGGACTAGACCCTCTCACCTGGTCCTGGGTTGGGGCCGAGCCCCTCCTGGTCAGGTTGGGTGCTGGATGGGTTTGAGGATGGGCACACAGAGGAGACTCTGGTCACTTGGGGCCTTCCGCAAAATCTGGTGAGAACAAAGTTGGGAACTGAAGGGCCTCAGGGGTCAGTAACCCACAGGATAAAAGAAACTCCACTTAGTTGGCTACCTGATTTGTGTGGCCTTTGCCCATTTTCTGTCTGACCCTTCAAACTGGGACTCCCGTGTCCATTCTCAGACTGCATGTTCCCCAGACTGAATCTGGGAGCCTTGGGAGCTCCTCTGGTGCCTGCTCAGCTCAGGACAGGGGCCAGCCTGGCTTATCAGGGAGGCTGGATCTTGTGCCCAGTGAGCCCAGAATCTGAACTAGGACCCGGGAAGCACCCACCTGCAGCCTGGGGAGCTGGGGGTCTGGGCATGGTGACATCGGTTCTAGCTGGCCAGCCCCCAGAGGGCTGTCTGAGATTGGGGGCTGAGGGTCCCGGTGCACGTGGAAGGCCACGCTGTAGGCCAGGCCCCCACAGTGGCGGGCTGTGGGGTCCGCGCTGGCCCGGAGCAGAGCCAGGTTGCCACGGTAGCGGTACAGGTCCTCGTGGTCCCGAGCCTCCAGGTTCATGCGGGGTTGGTCCGGCCTCGGGTAGATGGGGAAGATGGCCTCACCCACCCGCTGGGTTGTGCGTCCTGAGGGTTCATCCAGCCTCAGTGCCTCCACACGCAGCTGAGCGTCATGCTGCCCGTCATTCTTGCAGAAACCTGGATGAGGGAACACAGGGCTCAGAGATGGTCTCAGGTTTCTCTGCATCTGCTGGGGGACTAGGAGGACAGGCAGGGCCCTGGGGAAACCTGGGCTGCCCAGCCTTTGAGTGGAAGCCAAGCAGTCTTGGCTAAGATTTCCCTGGTGGGCGACTCCCTCCTAGGCCCCACCCATGGCTCCCTCCCTTTGCTGATGCCCGATCCAAGCCCACCCGGCAAGGGTGAGGAAGAGAGGGCTTAGCCTGTTTAGCCTGAAGGGAGGGATGATCCCAGGCCCTGCCACTGCCCTAGACTCCTAGACTGGGGAAGAGTTCAGCCTGCCCCCGATTTATGGCCAATTAAAGTCTGCGACCTGGTTTCCCCATTCCCCTACATCCCTCCTCCTCCAGGCAGCCTGCTGGGGTGGCCTCACAGTCTAGGCATAGATCTCCTTCTCATTCCAGCTCACTTTACTTTTCTCTGCTTGGAGTTCCTGCCTCTTCACCTTCTCTGGAAGTTCCAGAAGGCAGGGACCAGGGGTCCTGGGCCCTGGGTCCCCTCATTTCTGTCCACCTCCCCCATACCCACAATCAAGTGGGGCTCAGGGCCAGGCACTCAGGGGGCTGAGTCTAACATTACTCAGTGTGATGTCCACTGCCGAGGACTGGCCCCCAGACCCACTGTGTGATCAGCACTCTTACATTCACAGAGCCATCTCTCATCTGCGCTTCTAATTCCTTCTCACCCGACCTTGCGTGAGGGGCATCAGCGTCCCCAGACCATACTGAAGGAGGCACGGGTCACAGAGGCCCAGAAGTTGCCCAAGGTCACACCAGCAGAGCTTTGGGATGCAGTGTGGAGCTCTGACCCCACCCCTCCCTGTTCTCCTGAGGCTCTCTGGGGTCCCAGAGTGGGGCTGAGGCAGGGGTTACAGGGTCTTTCTCTCCCCCAAGCCCCACCCCCACTTCATACCTTTGGGCAAAGTAAAGATAAACTTGTTCCTGGTGAGGGTGAGGCTCTGGCCAGGTTCCTGCTGCTCAATGACATCAGTGACAACAGAGCAGGCATGGAGAGGATCCCCATCATTCACTTGCAACTGCACCCCAGCCCCAGAGCCCGCCTGCAGGGGGTTCTCAGCTGACAGTCTCAGGGCATATCTACCCCCCTCATTAAACCCCACGCTCAAAACTTCGAACTCTAGATCCAGGGTCTTCTCCTCAGCCTTCAGCCTCCGGCTCAGCAGGGATGCAGAGACCCAGGGTTCAGTCCCCTTGAATGCCATGGCCACAGGGAGATCGACTGCCAGGCTTAGCACTGTGCCTTCTCACCCACAGCCCAGCCTGGACCCAGTCTGAAAGCCTGCAGGCTGGGTGCTCAGGGCCACTCCCCACCCACCTCTGTTTGTTTGAGGAGAAACCAGGTAACAAGGCAGGAAGCTGGGCCTGACCCAGGAGACTTTTGTTCCATCAATCCCTTCCTTTTAGCATTTGTTCCTTCAACAAATATTTCTTGAGCACCTACTGTGTGCCAGACACTATTTTAGGCATTTGGAATCCAGCAGTGAACCAAACAGTAACTCTAGCCCTCTGAAGTTTATCTTCTAGTGGGAGAGGTGGGTAGAGACAGACAAAAATAAACACTAAACATAGAACATAAGTAAATTATAATGTATGCTAGAAGATGCTAATTTTTTTTTTTGAGATGGAGTTTTGCTTTTGTCTTGCAGGCAGGCTGGAGTGCAATGGCGGTGATCTCAGCTCACTGCAACCTCCACCTCCTGGTTCAAGCGATTCTCCTGCCTCAGCCTCCTGAGTAACTGGGATTACAGGTGTTTGCCACCATGCCTGGTTAATTTTTTTTTTTTGTATTTTTAGTAGAGACAGGGTTTTGCCATGTTGGCCAGGCTAGTCTCAAACTCCTGACCTCAGGTGAGCTGCCCACCTCAGACCCGCAAAGCGCTGGGATTACAGGCATTGGCTACCATGCCTGGCCCAAAGATGCTAAATTCTATGGAAAAATTGAAAGCAGGTTGAGGATGAAGATTCTGGTATGGGGAGCACATGGATATGTGATATCCAGAACTTCCCATTCTGGGAGAGCCTGTCTCTATGTGCCTATTTATTCTCATTGACTTGGGGTGCAGGGGAGTCTCAAGGGAAGGGAGACCATGTCTGTTTTCAGGGAGCAAGCCCTTAGTTTACTTTCTTCTTCTTCTTTTTTTTTTCTTTTGAGGCAGAGTCATGCTCTGTCACCCAGGCTGGAGTACAGTGGCAGGATCTCAGCTTACTACAACCTCCGCCTCCCAGGTTCAAGACATTCTACGTCAGCCTCCCAAGTAGCTGAGATTACAGGCGTGCACCACCACACCCAGCTAATTTTTGTATTTTTAGTAGAGACGAGATTTCACCATGTTGGCCAGGATGGTCTCGAACTCCCTGACTTCAAGTGATCCACCCACCTTGGTCTCCCAAAGTGCTGGGATTACAGGTGTGAGCCACCACACCTGGCCTTGGTTTACACCTTCTTAAATAAGACTTACAATGGGAGGCACAGCTTCACTTTGCAGACAGCCCAGACCCTCTTATACCAAAGAGTTGTCAAGCCGGAATCCATTCTTCCTGACCCTGGGTCTTGGTGTTATCCAATGGGAGATGGGAGATTCAGGACTCCCCTCACTAAGAACTATCTTACCATCACCACCACCACCATCACCACTATCGCTACTGCCACCACAACCACCACAGTCACCACCACCATCACCATCGTCACCCCCACCACAGTCACCACCACCATCACCGTCATCACCACCCATCACCACCACCACAGTCACCACCACCATCACTGTCATCACCACCCATCACCACCACCACAGTCACCACCACCATCACTGTCATCACCATCACCACAGTCACCATCACCATCACCACCGTCACCACCACCACAGTCACCACCACCATCACCATCATCACCACAATCACCACCACCATCACCACCGTCACCACCACCACAGTCACCACCACCATCACCGTCATCACCACCACCACAGTCACCACCACCATCACCATCATCACCACAGTCACCACCACCATCACCATCATCACCACAGTCATCACCACCACCATCACCATCGTCACCACCACCACAGTCACCACCACCATCACTGTCATCACCACCACCACAATCAC
>CAUYLG010075172.1:0-39467 GCA_963573385.1 Cacajao melanocephalus | reverse complement strand
AATCCAGAGTAAATATGCATGTAAAATGATAAAGTTTAGGAAAGTAATAAACATTTTTAGAGGATACTGTGTCCTCAGAGTAGATAGACATGAATTATGTTTTCCTTTGGGCCAGGAGGTCATAGTAGCCATTATTCTTCAGCACTTGTCCCGGGAGACAAATGTTTTTATGCAGTGAGGTCTCCAGTGCTTAAACCGAGACTAGGCTACTATCTCTCCATAGGTGGTGTAGATAATTTTTTCATACTGGCTAGGAGATTAAAGAAGACATTTGAAGTTAGGTCTAATATGCTAGGGCAATTGAGAACATTCTAGAAGCTTTCAGGAGTCAATTTTCATTCCCATTGGTTTCTAACAATATTCATCCACATTGTGTTCTGTGGTCTTTTATTAGATTTTCAATTTAAGGCCGGTGTTTTGTCAACCTTTTCTAATACATTACACTACCTGCCATGTTCTAGAGGTTTCCATGCAGTATTCTAGGAGTAGCTACTAACATTTATTTATTTATTTCTGATCACATGGGAATAGTTATATCAGAGGAGTGACTTTTTACTGCAGGTATTAGCCATTTCTGTTTTCTGTTCATTCATTTACTTACAAACTATGCTTTAGTTACACTGCGACACACTCCTCAGAACAGGCATGGTGCCATTGTAACAGATGAGCAGTCATAGAGGGAAGTAAAGGGTGTGCATGGGCATGAATTGTAGCTATTAAAGGCCAAGTCCCTGCCAGAAATGCTGAAGCCATAGTGACTCCTGGGCTTCTTGCCTCCAGAGACAACCACTAGGTTCTTTCTAGGTTATTTCAAAACTGAGATGCATTATTATGTTAAAGTAAGTACCTACATAGTGAGTTCAAAACCTCATAAAGTATGATTTAAATTTAAATCACCGACAACGCTGTGAGTTTATCAAGAGGATCAAGAAGACTGTAACAAAATTACTAAAGGGATGCTTTAATTCATGACCTTTGCCTCTTTATTTATTTCTACTCCCTGACAAGTTTGAAAATATAGAAAACTTTGATTAATATAACTTTTAAATATATGGAATTAAAAATGATTTTCCCAACGCTTCCATGTATTGCTAGGTTTTGCCTGATAGGCCCAATCCAACTAATAAAATAATGGATTATTAGAGCTGTTAGGGCCCTTAAAAGTCAGCCTATTCCCTTTATTTATTGTACAGAGGAGGAACCTAAGACCTAGAGTGGTGGAAAGACTTGCCCAAGTTCACATGGCTGGCTAGTGGCAAAACTTGGACTAGAACCCAGGTGTCAAGACCACTTCATTGCCTTCTTATGATATCACAACTGCCTTGCAATTTTAATGCTGCTAAATCTGGCCTTTAAAATATGAGAAACGTGGCCAGGCGCAGTGGCTCACACTTGTAATCCCAGCACTTTGGGAGGCTGAGGTGGGCGGATCATTTGAGGTCAGGAATTCGAGACCAACCTGGCCAACATGGTGAAACCCCATCTCCACTAAAAATACAAAAATTAGCCAGGCCTGTAATCCCAGCTACTCGGGAGACTGAGGCACAGGAATCGCTTGAACCCAGACGGCAGAAGTTGCAGTAATCCGAGATCTCACCATTGCACTCCAGCCCCGGGACAGAGCGAGACTCTGTCTCAAAAATAAAAAAGAAGAAGAAGAAACTCTACCTAAAGAAAGTATAAGCACCTGCACATATATATGTATAAATCTAGGTCTCTGTCTCTTAGCTATTATTTTGGAGAATGAAAAACAACACTCAAGCCTTCCATGGAAAATGTCTGGCATTAGCATTGTAAGCTCTCATTGAATGAGACGAATTATGTTTCTAAATCCTGTGTCATACAGCATTTCCCTTGTGAAGGTGCAGCCTTGGTTTCACATGACATAATCTTAATAGAAGTGAGGTACTAGAATTTTACATTGCAATTACAAACATGTCTTCTTCAGATAATTTATTTTCATTTAACGCACGGATTGTTCTTGAATCACGACTGGTGCTATTAAGAACCCAGGAGAAATATCTGGTATTTTGCAGTCGCAAATCTGTTATCAAGAAAAAAAAAGGACTTGGGTTGGAATTATCCAAATTATGTATTTTTATAAATAAAATTCACTAAATAACAATCCAGCTCCTTTAGTGTGATTCTGTAGGCAGTCTTTGACCTTCATTTCATTAAACCATCTTTTTTTCTATTAAAATGCTTAAAATTTTTAGCAAAATAAATGTCTGCATTAAATAAAATTTTCCGAATTGCAAATCACCTTCACAAAGCATTTCAGTATATTTGTGGAACCATTTTATTTCCTATTTACAAAAGTGAATTTTTAATCTTTTAGATTTATTTCATTTTATTTACTTAAAAGCTCTTGATAAGAAGATTAAGGTGAGCATAGAATTCAGAAATCCTTGGAAACAGTGATCAGTTTTATAGTTCCTTAAAGAAGCATTAAAAACTTTACACTTAAACAAAAATTGAATTTCCTGTTTATATGCATAAAAGATTTAATGGCATATAAATTGGGAATAATTATTCTGTTTAAAAGGATTAAATTAAACCTAAATCAATAATAACATGTGCAGTTTCAATTTAACTGCCTACTTAAAATGAAGTGACAAATAAATAACAGCTAAATGATTAACAGCAATGCTTTTATTCACCTCCTCAACAGGCAAAATGGCCAGTTACTGAATATTTTATTGTGAGTGCAAAGGATGTTAATTGTACTAGAAACATGCTCTAATTTTAGTAATTTTTTGATTGAATACAATATTGAATATGAGGCTTTTCATTAAATGGAGATTTGATTTTATTTTGTTTGAAGTTATCACCGTAAGTACTCAAATATGGTCCATTAAAGCCAGCAAATATCATGGCATATGCATGTGAAACCGTCCCCCAGTCTCTTCCTCTCTGCCTCTGTTTCTAACCCAGGCATCTGAAGAGGAGACCCTGCATCTGTTGTCTGAACGGTAACAAAAGAGTTGTGTACTCATTTTCTGTGTAACCTTTCTATCAAATGGGGAGGAAAAGAGGTGCGTGTTTTGTGTGCAGATGATTACTGATGAAAAGGCACTTCACACTCATTTTGTCCCAGTGTGTTGACCTGGACCATGAAACACAATGGGGCTTACAAGCACACAAACTCAGTACAATGGGGTTCTTCAGTATCATGTTCTATTTTGACCATTAGATTTGTTTTTGTAAAGTACTACAGCTTTCCAGGCTCATGATTTTGCAAAGCATAACCTCCTATTTGTCTCAACATATGGTTTCCATCCAGAAGGGGGAGAAAGAGGGTGTTTTAAGATAGTCTTTTTTCAAGTGTAAATGGTGCGACGTAATTAAAACTCTTATAAGAGCCACATCTTCAGGCTCTACCCTTATATATACACATTCTTAGAGTTTCTCTGATTCAAAAACATTTTTCTCAGCCAGAGCAACTCAATTCCTGTGTTATGTTTCTAAACCCTTTGCATTTTCTAGGTTCCACTTAAAACATCAGTCTTTTCTGTGGTGGGTGATACTGCTTCTATAGCCTTTTTTTTTTTTTTTGAGATGGGGTCTCACTCTGTGGCCAGGCTAGAGTGCAGTGGCACGATCTCGGCTCACTGCAATCTCTAACTCCTGGATGCAAGTGATTCTCCTGCCTCAGCCTCCCAAGTAGCTGGGATTACAGGCGCGTGCCACCATGCCCAGATAATTTTTGCATTTTTAGTAGAGACAGGGTTTCACCATGTTGGCCAGGCTGGTGTCGATCTCCTGACCTCGTGATTCGCCTGCCTCAGCCTCCCAAACTATTGGGATTACAGGTGCAAGCCACTGCGAGGGGCCTGCAGCCATTTAAGCATGGAAATTTGCTGAGGCTAGAAATTTTGGCTTTTTCAGAAGGTCTAAAATAATTTAATTTTTCCAGTTTTACCTTATTTGTCATCTTTAGCAATTGTTAAAAGGTTTCATTTTGTGAAAGTACTGACCTTTCTTATTGCCATTTCCAAATTGTGGTTTGGCCGTTCTCCACTGTGCCTAAGTCGTGATTAAAAACTGGATTTTTAAAGATGGATGTTAATTCTTTCAGGCCACTAGGGTACCACTTAGTGTATCACAAGACAACTTTGTGCCCTGGCGATAAGCCCTGGGGAGAGAAGAATCCTTTGAGATCCATCACCAGAAGTATAATACATAACAACGGTGTTATGTCATGGGGACTGAATGTGACGCACAGCAAGCAAGGCTAGTGCTGGAGCTCTCTGATACGTGCTTCCACAGCTGGTCCTCATGGAACCTTACTCTGTGCCAGGGACATAGTTCTATGCATTTAGATGTATTAATTTGCATAATCCTCTCAATAACACTATGAGGTAGGTACTATTATTATTTTTTAGTTATTTTATTTTTATTGAGACAGTCTCACTGTGTTGCCCAAGCTGGAGTGCAGTGGCATAGTCATGGCTCACTGCAGGTTTGACCTCCGGGGCTAAGCCATCCTCCTGCCTCAGCCTTCCGAGTAGCTGGGACTACAGGCCCATGCCACAGTACCTGGCTGTTGGTTTTGTTTTGTTTTTTTGTAGAGGTGGGGGTCTCTCTATGTTACTCAGGCTGGTCTCAAACTCATGGCCTCAAGTGATCCTTTTGCCTGGACCTCTCAAAATTCCAGGACTATAGCTATGAGCCACCACACCTGGCCAGTACTATTATTATCCCCGTTTTACTGATGAGAAAACTGAGCCACAGAAGTTAAATAACTTGCCCACATTCACATAATCTGGTGGCACCAGGAATTGAATGTAGGTAGTTTAGGACCCTTGTTCTTAGATGCTCTTCTGTACCATTTCTGAGAACCAAAAAAATCCATATTTTCATACAGAGAAACAAAGTACCGCAATATTACGTATGACGGAAGGAGGACTATAGTCATGACTGTAGAAATCATGACCTTATCAGTTGATGCTGGTTAAATACCATGACCAGTATGAGTGCACCAGTTTTCTTAGCATAACTGCAGAGATGGAAACCAGGAAATCGATTTCTTTAAACTGAAGACTACATAATTTTAAAAATAGTGGGCATTACTCAGTTATTGATTATTTCACGAGTCTATCATAGGATCATAGAACAATGGAGTTAGAATGGACTTTGAGATATCATCTAACAATTGAATGTGGAAATAAGAGGCTGACATATTTTTATGATAAGTCACATCTTCCTGTTTTAAATACCCATAACATCCTGTATTTTTTACACCTGTAGTTCGTTAGTTGATTGCTGACTTACAGTTAGTGCATAAAGCCCGTCCTCCTCACTGAAGAGTAAGATCCAGCAGCCTGCTTCTGTTTTCCTTGCTGCTGTATTTCTGTGCCTAAGATTCTGCCTCTATGTAGGAGGTGCTCCATGCATATCTATTGGCTGGCCAGCTGACCCATTGATTCACTGATTCACATGAGGCAGACACTGCAACGCGCTTGCTTCACTGTCACCTATGGGAATAGCTGCAGGATACAATGCAACATGATGTGCAGGAGCCCAATCCAGAGCAGACTGCCAGGCTCTTTGACCTTGAGAGATGTACATAGCCCTCTAAGCCCCAGTTTCACCATCTGTTTAATGGGAGTAATTATAGTACTTCCCTCAACATTGTTCTGAGGAAGAAAACCTGAAGACTCAGGACAAACATTCCCTAGATCATCAAACAGTAACATGTGCTCTTTCCACATCCCACTCCTGAGTGAATGGCAGGACAGTGATCCCCAGTGTTGTCACCTGTGAAAGGTGGCCAGCCCTGCTCTAAACAGTACAAAGTAGAGGACTACCTGTTCTAAGCTTTCCAAAAAGGACTTCATAGCCTCTGTAGACAATCCCTTTCAGAAACTTCTCACTTTGGCAGTCCAAATGTATTTACATCTTAGTAAAATCTTTGCTTTCTAATTAACTCTCTGGTTAGTTTTGTTAAGCCCAAGCTGCTTCAGGAGTTTGCAACATCCCTCGAGATCTGACCTTTACTTACCCTTGAGTTGTGCTCCTCTACCTGCCCTCCTCTCACCCTCCATTTTGTCCACACAGAATTTGTTCTGTGAAAACACCACCTTGTCTCTGCCTCCACTCCTTTTTACATGCTATTCCCTCAACCTGGCATAGACTTCCTGCCCTTCTCAACATTAGCTCTGAGCTATACCAGCACTTCCTCCAGAAGACTTTCCCTGACCTCTCAAGACAGGACTGGATGTCCCTCTGTGTCCTGATGGCCCAGTGCTCTTCATCAGAGCACACAACACTCCAAAGTGTTAATTGCTGTTTCCTGGTCTGTATCCCCTACTAGGCTGTGTGTCCACTGCTTCACCATCTACCACTATTCCTGTAGCTTAGTAAAGGCTCAATAAATAAATATCTGCTGAATATGAGTGAGCAAATGAATGAAGAAAGTTAAACTAGGTTTTTTTTTTTCTTTCAGCACAGCATAAATATGGGAAAACAGCACCTTTCTTTAAAAAAAAATCTGTATTTACTTGAAGATAATAATTGTGCTTTCTTCCTCACCTAAACAACCACAGTTGAAACTTATGTTTAACTCAGTACAAGATAAGCCCTAAAAATCATTCCCTAATTTGGTCTAATGCAAGAAGCCTCTGCATGTTTAGATTCTAATTTATTACTATTGATTTTTAAAAATAAACACTTATGCTGTATTTGTGTTGACTAGAGTATTTTTAGAGAGGGAGTAATTTATTCAAGAAGTATTTATTGACTCTTCTGTCCATTGCACAGTGCAGCGTACTAGGGTAGAAGTTATGGAAGGAGAGATCACCTGCAGTCCCCGCTGCCTGAGAATTTGTCTAGTGAGGAGACAAGATTACCACAGTGAAAAATTAAGTATGCATAAATATAGAGCTCTTTAAGACACATTCTCTCATGTTGATCCTCATGCAGCCCTGAAAAATAAAACAAATAGAATTTAGCCTGATTTATAGATGAGAAAAACCGAATCAGAGATGACTGATTTGCCAGCTGATGCAGAATAGGTAGCGACAGATAGAGAACCTGAGCCCAGGTCTGTGGACGCCCAGGCACTGCTGGACCACCCATGTCCCAGATCCATGCCCCATGACGCTTAAGGGTAAAGTGAAAGGCAGGGACAGGAAACACTGTGAGTTCTTAGGATGGCACATCACTTGGGAGAAACCTCCCCATCAAAACCCCAGAGGCAGGTGACCCTGCAACGCAGGAAGGGGTGAGGCGAATGAATATTTGGGCGTCCCGTTTTCTAACAAATGTGGACCATTTCCATTTTGCTGAAGGAGAAGAGCATCTCTCTTCTCTTGTTGGAAAAGGAGGAGCCACTTATTTCAAGAAGTTCTTCATCATAACATGTGAACTAGAAACTCAGAATGACAATTCAGCAAGGCATGACAGTTTTGGCTTTTTGCCCCAGTTTTTGGCTTTATATCAAATCAAAGAAATCTGGGTCCACATTAAGTAAATTAACATTAGGGGGACCATTAGTTTGTTTACCCAGCATAAAATTATGCCCTCTGTAAATGGGAATATCAAATAGCATAAAAAGCCTAGGTGATTTACATTTTCTTTTTGATTAGAGGATTACATATACCGTACTCAAGGAAGGAAAATCTCTCCCATTTAGCTTTTGAAGATCAAAGAGGCTATTAAATATGCCATATTACCAGCTTTTTTTTTTTTTGGTTAAGACTGGGGGTGCTTTACAAATTAAGATTGTCATGGGGAAAAGGGAGACTTTATTTTGGGTCACATGAACTGAGTATAGACTAGTTCGCTTTTCTCAGGCAGGACCATATGCTTAACCTTTTATTCAAATAGGCCCCTCCTGCAGTGTCAAGTGCATTCTGACCTATCGACTGAGCTTCATGTGCAGAGCTGACAGACAAGAGGCTATGAACCTTTCAGTGAGCCGTGCGTGATCTGGTCTGATCTGAAGCCTCGGGGATCTTTCTGTAGTATATTAGATACACTCTACAAAGACAAAATGAAGTAAAAAGCAAAATCACTGAAAAGAAGAATGAATCTATATAGGTATTCAGTCGAGATAAAACCTTGCTTTCCCCCAAAAAGGAGCAGTCCGAAGCAAATGTTGTCTAGGCAACAATTCACAGTTCTCTTTCTAAACAGCCAGATGTTTATACGGTCATGCATTGCCTGACAACAGAAGTATGGTCTGAGAAATTCGTCGTTAGGTGATTTCGTCATTGTGGGAACATCATAGAGCGGACTCACACAAACCTAGATAGTACAGCCTACTACACACCAGGCTGTGTGGTATAGCCTATTGCTCCTAGGCTACAAATTTGTACAGTGTGTTACTACACTAAACACTGTAGGGAATTGTAATACAATGGTAAGTATTTGTGCATCTAAACATAGAAAAGATACAGTAAAAGCACAGCATAAAAGTTATTTAAATGGAACACCTATATAGGCATGCACCATGAATGGAGGTTGTAGGACTGTACAATTCTCTGGGTGAGGCAGTGAGTGAGCGGGGAGCGAATTTCAAGGCCAAGAACATTACTGTATGCTACTGTGGACTTTATAAACACTGTACAATTAGACGCTTCTAAATTTGTTTTTTTACTGTTGTTTTGTTTTTTTGAGACTGAGTTTAGCTCTGTCGCCCAGGCTGGAGGGCAATGGCATGATCTTGACTCACTGCAAACTCCGTCTCCCGGGTTCAAGCGATTCTCATGCCTCAGCCTCCCAAGTAGCTGGGATTACAGGCACCCGCCACCATGCCCAGCTAATTTTTGTATTTTTAGTAGAGATGAGGTTTCACCATGTTGGCCAGGCTGGTCTTGAACTCCTGACCTCAGGTGATCCGCCCCCCTTGGTCTCCCAAAATGCTGAGATTACAGGTGTGAGCCACCGTGCCCAGCCTCTAAATTTATTTTTTAAAATATTTCTTCATTAATAAATTGACCTTAGCTACTTTAACTTTTTTACTTTATAAACTTTTAATTTTTTAAACTTTTTAACTCTTGTAATAACACAGCTTAAAACACAAATACATTGTACAGCTGTATAAAAATTCCTTATATCCTTATTCTGTAAGCTTTTTTCTCTTAAATTTTTTAAAAAACTTTTTTGTTTAAAACACATACACATTAGTCTAGGCCTAAACAGGGTTAGGATAATCAATATCACTGTCTTCCATGTCCATTCTCTGTCTCACTGGAAGGTCATCAGGGCAAGTAACACATATGGAGCTGTCATCTCCTAGGATAACAATGCCTTCTTCTGGAATCCCTCCTGAAGGACCTGCCTAAGGCTGTTTCACAGTTAACTTTTTAAAAAATAAGTTGGAGTGCACCCTAAAATAGTGATAAACAATTTAGTATAGTGGTTGGGTATGGTGGCTCACACCTCTAATCCCAAAACTTTGGGAGGCTGAGGTGAATGGATCACAGGAAGCCAGGAGGTCAAGACCATCCTGGCCAACATGGCAAAAACCTCATCTGTACTAAAAATAAAAAAAAAAAAAATTAGCCAGGCATGTTAATACACACTGAGGCACGAGAATCTCTTGAACCCGGGAGGCAGAGGTTGCAGTGAGCCAAGATCATGCCATTGCCCTCCAGCCTGGGCGAAAGAGCAACCTTGTCTCAAAAAAAAAAAAAAGTATAGCATAGTTTATTAGTCTGTTCTTGCATTGCTACAAAGGAATACCTGAGACTGGGTAATTTATTTTTTAAAAAACAAGTTTAACTGGCTCACACTTCTGCAGGCTCTACAGGAAGCATGATTCTGGCATCTGCTTGGCTTCTAGGGAAACCTCAGGAAACTTACAATCATGGCAAAAGGCAAAGAGGGAGCAGGCCTTTTATGGTAGCAGCAGGACCAAGAGAGAGGGTAGGGAGCTGCTACACATTCTTAAACAACCAGATCTCACCATAACTCACTCACTGCTCAGTACCAAAGGGGGATGGTGCTAAGCCATTTATGAGAACTCTGTCCCCATGATCCAGTCACCACCCATCAGGGCCTACCTCCAACATTGCAGATTATAGTTCGACATGAGATTTGGGTGGGGACACAGGTCCAAACCATATCATATAGTAAATACAAAGGCCAGTAACATAGTTGTTGATTTCATTATTAAGGATTATGTGCTGTATGTACTTGTGTGTGCTATACTTTTATAGGACTGGCAGTGCAGTAGGTTTGTTTATACCAGCAGCACCACAAACATGTAAGCAACACACGTTGTACTATGAGATTCAAAGGGCTACAGCGTCACTAGGTGATAGGAACTTTTCAACTCCATTACGGTCTCGTAGGACCTCAGGCATACATGTGGCTTGTCCTTGACCAAAACATTGTTCTTCAGTGTATGAAATGTACTGCCAGCCAAAGTGTGACACATAGTTTTATCTTCACCAGCTGAAATACTGAGTCATTGTTGGTGTACATAAGTAATTGCATTCATTGAACCACAGTGATTATTGGTTTAGCATTATAGACATTTGTTTTTCAGTTGTTTTCTGACACTTAGAAATTATCCCCCATTTTTATTCCATGTTTCAATGAACTTGGATAATTAAGGCCTTTTGCCCTTATGTGTAGCATGCTCTAATTTGGGCCTGGAATCTGTCTTTATGTTTATTAATTATTTATTTATCTTAAGGGACAGGGTCTCACTCTGTCTTCCCAGGCTGCAGTGCAGTGTCGTGATTATAGCTCACTGTAGCCTCTAACTCCTTAGCTCAAGCGATCCTCCTGCCTCAGCTCCCTGAGTAACTTTGATTACAGGTATGACACCATACCCAGCTAATTTTTAAAAAAAATTTGTTGTAAAGATGGGATCTTGATGTGTTGCCCTGGCTGGTTTTGAACTCCTTGCTTCAAGCAGTCCTCCTGCCTCAGCTTCCCAAAGTGTTGGGATTACAGGTATGAGCCACTGCACCCTGCTGGGATTTGTGTTTAGCATACAGATAATAAAAGGAAAATTATAGAAAAAAGGACTGAGATTGATTTCAAATAAAATGATCAACTGACTGTAATGAGTGAATTTATTGTGAATAAGGACTTGATATTTCTTTTCTGCTTTGGGCAGGCGGCAACCAATAGAAGACAAATATTCAGACCTCCGCTATGACCCCAACTGGAAGAGTAAAAAGGAGGAAGGGCAGCTGCTGCCTATGGAAGCATTGCCGGAATCTATGGATAGTTCTTTAGAAAATCTGCCTTTGGCTCCCCTCTACCCTTCCAAGGAGACTTCAGTGGAACTCTCAGGGGAAAAAGGTGAGCAGACAGAGAGTTCACAGAGTGTAGCTTCTTTGCTTGGTAGTGAATTTTTAAGCCCAAACTATGAGCATGGTGCCAGTCGCAGTAAGCCGTTTTCAGAGCTGAGCGACAGTGACCTGGAAGAGAAGTCGAGCAGCCTTTCCCAGTACGTGAAGAGCTCAAGTTCACATAACGAGGTGTTCCTGCCAGGATCACGTGGCCCTCGGCGAAGGAAGTCCAAACAATATTTCGTGGAAAAAAACAAGCTGACTTTGGGATTATCCACTCCTAAAATGGACTCTTATCTTCAACTTCACAATAAAAAAAGAGGGGAAACTCACCCAGAACAGGTACGTTGCGGCTACTTTAAAAAATGTCTTCTGAAACATTAAACTACAATTTGTGTTTGTTTGAAATGTCTAGATATCACTTCCTTCAGGATGACGATGTCGTAGCAGCCACCTGGCTGGCTAAAACAAACGCTTCCATAGCATACCCTGTATGTTCCCCTTGTTGTAGAAGGAGGGGAATTATACCACAAGTTCTTATGACCAAAATAAAAGCCATCAATGGTTTACAGTGTAATCGCTACAAGTCAATTATTGCTATGTCAATTATTAAATCGAACCTTGCTATAACTGCTATAGGTAATTATAAATCCATTGCCATGTCAATTACTATATCCAAAATTCTCCATTCAAAGAAATCTAGAACTTTTAAAAACTGTATATTCCAAACTATAAAATACAGAACTTAAGCATTTGATTTCCTGTATCGATTACCTTTATTACCAATCATAGCAGTGATTTTCAACCCTGTTAAATGCCCTAACACATTGTGGGTAACATGGTACAGGCTCCAGCTTACATACAGAAGCGATTCTCAACTCAGATTCTGTATACAAATTAGGAGGCTGGGGAAGGGATAGGGTACAACATAAGGTGTTTGTTTTTTTAAATCTTCAGATGTTTCTATAACCCCCATTGAAAATCACCACATCATTTTTTATGGTCCTGTGTAAATGATATGATATGATTAAACGTTAATCTGTTTATTTATAAAATTGGGACCATAATAAATACCTTCTCTTCCTCATCAGGTTATTTTGAGAGTAAATTCTCTCTCATATGATGGATTCAAAACCTTTTGGAGCCAATAAACTTAGTTCTATTTGACTGGTGCACATAAAGATCTTATCACCCACCTCCTATGGATATGTCCATGGATACAGGATAAGAGTGGGTTTGGAGTAGTAGAATCCACCACTGTTATTGGAAAAAGAGCTTGAGATTTATCATCTGCTAATGTGAGGTCATTTTCAAATACAAAGGAGAGGTTATTATGTTAAATGTGGTTGCCCTTAGACCTATTCCAAATTCCAATTGGTATTTTTTAACATACTCTAATCTGTTCTAACCTCTAAGCGTTTTCTAATGGAATAAAATAGATGAGATGGATGAACATTTGTGGTTTTTCTTTATTCAGAGACTCACTTTTTTTGTCTTAAAGAATTCTGTCTGGTGACTGGGCACGTTGGCTCATGCCTGTAATCCCAGCACTTTGGGAGGTCGAGGTGGGAGGATCACTTGAGGCCAGGAGTTCAAGACCAGTCTGGCCAATATGGTAAAACACCATCTATACCAAAAATACAAAACTTAGCTGGGTGTGGTGATGCACGCCTGTAATCCCAGCTACTAGGGAGGATGAGGCATAAGAATTGCTTGAACCCGGGAGGTGGAGGTTGCAGTGAGCCAAGATGGAGCCACTGCACTCCAGCCTGGGTGATAGAGTGACACTCTGTCTCAAAATAAATAAATAAATAAATAAAAATAAAAAAAGAATTATGTCTGGTGAGATTTGGGCTTAAAAATATTTTTGGCCAGGTGCCGTGGCTCACGCCAGTAATCCCAAACCTTTGGGAGGCCGAGGCAGGTGGATCACCTGAGGTCAGGAGTTCGAGACCAGCCTGGCCAACATGGTGAAACCCTGTACTAAAAATACAAAAAAAAAAAAAAAATAGCCAAGCCTGGTAGTGGATGCCTGTAATCCCAGCTACTCGGGAGGCTGAGGCAGGAGAATCACTTGAACCCAGGAGGCAGAGGGTGCAGTGAGCCAAGATTGTGCCACTGCACTCCAGCCTAGGCAACAACAACAAAAAACTCCATCTCAAAAAAATAAATAAAAATAAATAAATAAAATTTAAAAAAGAATTTTATTACATCTTTGCCATTGTAACTTACATGAAATTTTGAATTTTGCTTGATTGCTCATTTAAAAATGTAAATAAATTCAACAGTCCAATATCTTTGAAAAAAAAATTTTTTTGAGACAGGGTCCAGCCTTTCACCCAAGCTGGAGTGCTCTGGTGAAAGCAGGCTCATAGCTCACTATAGCCTCAACCTCTTGGGCTCAAGCAATCCTCCTGCCTCAGCCTTGGCAAGTAGATAGGATCACAGGCATGCGCCACCACATCTAGCTAAATTTAAAAAAAAATGTCTTTGTAAAGATGGGGCTCTCATCGTGTTACCCAGGCTGACCTTAAACTCCTGGGCTCAAATGATCCTCCCACCTTGGCCTCCCAAAGTGTTGGGATTACAGAAATGAGGCACCATACCTGGCCTGAAAAATGTTTATAACAAGTAATTTATTTCAAACTAGGACAATATTTTCCATTACTAAAAAGTGTTCTTGAAAGGGCTGATCTGGAAGGAGAACTTTTGGGGGTTTTCTTCATTCAGAAACTCTCTTTTTAGTCTGAGGTCAAAAGAAATAGTTATATTTCCAGCAGTAAGCGGGAAGAATATTTATTATGAACTCTATAATTGTTGATTTCTTAATTACTAGTTTTGTTAGTAGTTATAAGTTAATTTACTAAACAATATTAGGGTGTATTGTCAGTGATTCCATAGCTTAGTTTTCTTTTCATTGCGCCGTGGAGGAAACTTTCTTTTTTCTTTTCTTTTTTTTTTTTTTGAGACAGAATTTTGCTCTTGCTGCCCAGGCTGGAGTGCAATGGCACAATTTTGGCTCACCACAAGCTCCGCCTCTTGCGTTCAAGCGATTCTCCTGCCTCAGCCTCCTGAGTAGCTGGAATTACAGGCATGCACCACCATGCCAGGATAATTTTGTTTGTATTTTTAGTAGAGACGGGGTTTCTCCATGTTGGTCAGGCTGGTCTCAGACTCCCCACCTCAGGTGATCCGCCCACCTCGGCCTCCCAAAGTGCTGGAATTACAGGCATGAGCCACTGCGCCCAGGCTGAGAAAACTTTCTCTAAGCTGTTACATTACTCTCTGAAGGGGCCATTGACTTTCTCTACCACTTTCTCCAGGTTCAAATGTCTAAGGGCTAATTGTTTTTAAAATTATTCCTTCATCATTTTCCAACATATATGTCCTTCTTACTCCTATTATTTTTTTACGAGATTACTCGTATTTTTTTTTTTTATTTTGAGATGGGGTCTTGCTGTGTTGCTGGAGTGTAGTTATTATGCGAGATTCAATCATCACACACTGCAGTCTTGAACTCCTGGGCTCGAGTGATCCTCCTGCCTCAGCCACCTGAGTGGGACTGTAGGTGTGCACCACTGACCTGGCTTCCTATTCTTTTAAAAAGAATAGAAATGACTTTGACCTAACTGTGACATAATGATATGTGTAACTTATTTTAGTGAATTCTAGTCAGTAGCATAAAACGATGTGTTGCTTTTGAAACATTATTCATATGTAGACGTGTGTGGATCTCTCCTCCCGATTCAGATTATATGTTCCCTATGGGCAGGAGCTAGGGTTTGTGCTCATTTTTAATCTTCATAGTCACTAGCCTAACACACTGTAAAAGGCTGAGTAAATATAAGGGAAATTAACAATGTTATAAAATGTAGTTATAAGTTAACTTAGTAAATAATATTAGGGTGTATTGTGATTCCACAGCTTAATTTTCTTTTTGTTGTGCCGTGGAGGAAACTTTCTCTTTTCTTTTCTTTTTTGTTTTTTTTTGAGATGGAGTTTTGCTCTTGCTGCCCAGGCTGGAGTATAATGGCATGATTTTGGCTCACCACAACTTCTGCCTCCTGGGTTCAAGTGATCACCTTCCATCACCTCCAAACTGTCTACTCTTCATTATAACTTGAAGTTTATATGGGGGAAATGGCATTTCTAGAGCAGTAGTTTGCAAACCTGGCTGGATATCAAAATCACCTGAGAATTTTTAAAAGTTTTTTTTTTTTTTTTTTTTTTTTGCCTCACTCAGACCAATTTAAATTTCTGAGAACCTGAGCATCAGTTTTCCTTTTTTGTTTTTTAAAGCTCTTTGAGTATTTCTAATGCGAAGCCAACTTTGAGAAGCACTGTTCTAGACTAGCTCAGCGGTTCTCAGCCTTGGTTTCACATTGGAATCATCTGGAGAATTTAAAAAGTACTGATTCCCTGGATGAACCACTGAAATTCCAATTCAGGTCATCCGGGCTGCGCTCTAAATATGGGGAGTTGGCCACACTCCCCAGGTGATTCTAATATTTAGCTGAGATTGAGAATTGCTGATCTAGAGCAGTGGTTCTCAAACATTAGTGGGCACCAAAGTCATCTGGAGGGCTTCTTTAAAGAGCTTGCTGGACCTCGCCCTCTGAAATCTGATTCAGCAGGTGTAGGGTGGGGCGCAGGGATTTGAATTTACTGCATGGGCCCAGGTGATACTGCTGCTGCTATTAGGTCTACACTTTTGAGAACCACTAGTCTTTTGCTTCTCACAATTTAAAGTGCTTACAAGCCACTTCAGACTTGTTAAAACACAGACTGTGATCCAGTAGGTATGGGGTGAGACACAGAGTGTGCATTTCTAACAAGTTCCCAGGAGATGTAAGGCTGCTGGTCCATGGGCCACACTTCAATTAGCAGGGGCTGGAACAGAGAACACAAAGGTTTTATCAAAATCTGAAAGTCAAAGCTGTGTAAGTCATTATCTACAGAGCATTGATGTTTTCCATGGCTGATGGGATTATTCAGTTGATTTGTGGGTAGGAGGCAGGAAGCTGGGGTACCAAGTGTGGAGGTTCTTTGTTTTGTTTTGTTTTTTGTTTGAGACAGGATCTCAGTCTGTTGCGCAGGCTGGAGTACAGTGGCACCATCTCAGTTCACTGCAGCCTCCACCTCCCGCCACCACGCCCCACTAATTTTTGTATTTTTTGGTAGAGATTTCAGGAAATCCTAGAAATCAGTAAGAAAAAGACCAAATTCCAAGGAAAAAGACACAGAAAGTATAAATGAACAATCTGTGAATAAGCAAGGATAATAAAGAAAGCTCCGGGCTGGGCGCAGTGGCTCACGCCTGTAATCCCAGCACTTTGGGAAGCCGAGGTGGGCAGATCTCCTGAGGTCGGGAGTTTGAGACCAGCCTGACCAACATGGAGAAACCCCATCTCTACTAAAGATACAAAATTAGCCAGGCATGGTGGCACATGCCTGTAATGCCCACTACTTGCGAAGCTGAGGCAGGAGAATCGCTTGAACCCAGAAAGCGGAAGTTGCAGTGAGCTGAGACTGTGACATTGCTCTCCAGTTTGGGTAACAAGAGCAAAACGCCATCTCAAAAAAAAAAAAAGAAAGCAAGCTCTGGAAATTAAGAGTAATGAGAGGAGCAATCTGTGAATTGTTCATTTGTACTTTTTGTGTATTTTTCTTTGCTAATAAAAGTTAACAAATAAAAATTAATATATATGGCTGTTACATGTATGAGAAGTTACCCAACTCAGTCAATAAGAGAAATGCAAATTAATACTATAATGGGATTCCATTTTTCAACTATAAACTATGAAAATTGTGTAAGTCTAATGACCCTGTGGGCAAAAACACAGTCAAGCTGGTGAGAGAATAAATTAGTATAACCAGTATTGAAGATAATTTGTTAATGTCTGCTTAAAACACAAATATACTCCTTGAGAAAGGAAATCATAATGGCTAAGAGTATGGACTCTGGAGCCAGGTTGGTTGGCACTGCCACATGCTAGCTGTCTGACCCTCTGCAAGTTACTAAAACCTCTTTGTGACTCAGTTTCCCCATCTTTAAAATGAGGACAATAATAGGACTTTCCTCATAGGCTTATTAAGAAGATTAAGTAAATGAATCAGACCTAGTGCAGTGGCTCATTCCTGTAAACCCAGCGCTTTGGGAGGCCGAAGCGGGCAGATCACTTGAGGTGAGGAGTTCGTGACCAGCCTGGCCAACATGGTGAAACCCCATCTCTACTAAAAATACAAAAATTAGGTGAGTGTGGTGGTGTGTGCCTGTAATCCCAGCTACTTGGGAGCCTGAGGCAGGAGAGTCGCTTGAACTCAGGAGGCAGAGGTTGCAGTGAGCCAAGATTGTACCACTGCACTCCAGCCTGGGCAACAGATTCTGCCTCACAAAATAAAAATTAAAAAATAAATAAATAAATAAATAAGTTAGTGTATAGAGAGCGCTAAGATCAGTGTCTGGCCCATAGCAAGTATATAGATATACATATAAGTATAAAAGTTTTTGAAATTATTATTTTTATTTGACCCAACACATTTCACTCCTAGGAATTTATCCTAGATATTTGTGTGCAGTTTTGAAATCACACCTGTACAAAATTATTCATTTCAGCCTTATTTGTAATAGCAAAAGATCAGAAACCATCCAAATATCTGTCATTTGGGGAATAAATAAGTTATGGTACATCCATACAGTAGAGTACACTGCAGCCATTAAAAAAAAAATAAAGTACACTTTCCATGAACTATGAGGGATAACTTACCAGGATTTATTGTTAAGAAAAAAATCCAAGGTGCAGAACAGTAATGTATATATAGTATGTTAAAAGCAGAGAGGGGCCAGGTGTGGAGGCTCATGCCTGTAATCCCAGCACTTTGGGAGGCTGAGGCAGGCAAATCACTTGAGGTCAGCAGTGTGAGACCAGCCTGGCCAACATGGCAAAACTCTGTCTCTTCTAAAAATACAAGAATTAGCTGTGAGTTGTGATGGGTGCCTGTAATCCCAGCTACTAGGCGTATGAGAATTGCTTGAGCTTGGGAGGGAGAGGTTGCCATGAGCTGGGATCACAACGTTCCAGCCTGGGCGCAGGGTGAGACTTTGTCTCCAAAAAAAAAAAAAAAAAAATAGGGGAATAAAAATACAAAATGTATTTGCATGGCATGCATAAGAAATTGTGGAAGGTGATAAAAGTAGTTAATTGTAAGGGGTGGAGGGGGAATGGGCGGGAACACAACTTTGTACTGTGTACCTTTTCAAATCTCTTAATTTTGAATCATGCTTATGTATTACCTTTGAAAAATTAAAATGGAAAAATAGCAACAAAAATAGAAGGAGACATTTGTAATATAAATTTCGTAGTAACCCATATAACTTCACATCCCTGATTGCTCACCCCCTAAATTGCATTTTATGCTTGTAATTAACGGCTTAAGGTAGAACTATTGATTTCTAAAGTCAATTGTTCTGCAGTATTTTTGTCATTTTGCATAGATCTGCTGATTGTACATTAAAATACATTGGAAAAATCACCTTTGAATACATGACAAAATTTTAATTGCATGATGTGTGAAGCAAAGAACCGATGGGAAAACCAACACACACTAGAGGGCACCTAAGGATCACGGTCAGGCAGTAACTTCGCTGTGAAGAATCAGTTCTTACTTTTATTCATGATTTGTTCACCAGCCTAAAGTATTTGTCTGAAACTCATTCTACTTTGAGTCCATTTGTAATCCACTGTTAAAGGAAACTGTGTTTTGAAAAATGAACTACCTTTCTATCTTGATTCTAATGTTAAAGACTGATGAAGGTGAAATTTAGTATGGGTTCAGAAAAGAGTTAGAAATGCTTTATACTTGTTATTCGACTCTTCCCTTGAAAATTCTTAGAAAGAAATTACAGATAGTTTACAGTGGTATGGTTATTGAATGGACTATAGTCAAGAAAATATAAAGGCACAAACAATTCACAGTCCTGTCTTCAATTAACACATCTTTGTGGCTGTTGCTGAGACAGCAGGTCAGTCAGCCAACATATATTTATTGAGCACCAAATATGTATTAAATATTAGGTACTCTTCTCAGTGCTGGGATATAACAGAAAACAAGACAGGCAGAGCTCCTATCTTGGAGTTTACCTTCCAGTCATATGACAAAGATAAGAACAATGTTACAAAATAATTTTAGATACTGATAATACTTCAAAAGAAACTGAATAAACTGTGTTTAAGAAAGTAGTGAGGGGGAACGAAGTCCTTTATTTAATAAAGTAATGACATTAATAAGTAAACTGGGGGTCTGGGGTGATGGCTCATGCCTATAATCCCAGCACTTTGGGAGGCTGGGGCAGGCAGATCACCTGAGGTCAGGAGTTCAAGACCAGCCTGGCCAACATGGTGAAACCTTGTCTATACTAAAAATACAAAACCTAGCTGGGCGTCGTGGTGTGTGCCTGTAATCCCACCTACTCGGGAGGCTGAGGCGAGAGAATCGCTTGAACCTGGGAGGCAGAGGTTGCAGTGAGCCGAGATCTTGCCACTGCACTCCAGCCTGGGCGATGGCGAGACTCCCTCTCAAAAAAATTAAAATAAAATAAAAAAATAAACTAGAATGTCTAGCCAGGTGCTTGGAGAATGTCTCTCTGAGGATGTATCATTCGAGTGGAGATGTGAATGGGTGAGAAAGAGAAAAGCATGCAAGATCCAGAGGAAGAGCTTTGGTTTCCCCCATCCTTGGTAGCACCATTTTTGCTAGGGAACAACAAAATACTGTGGAAAATAAAACTCAAACAAAATACTGATTTGAGAGTCAAACAATCAAGGATGAAATCCTGGCTCGTCAGTATAGCCCATATTAGCTCAACCTCGTCTCCACCAAAAAATACAAAAATTAGCTGGCTGTGATGGGGCACACCTATAGTTCAGCTACTCTGGAGGCTGAGGCAGAAGGATCACTTGAGCCAGAAGGCCCAGGCTGCAGTGAGCGGATCTCGCCACTGCACTCCATCCTGGGTAACAGAGTAAGACCCTGTCTCAAAAAAAGAGAAAACAAGTAAAATTTAAAAATAAATAAAAATAAACCTTACCTTCCTCATCTATATATGGGGTCAATTTCTGCCTTGGCAGGCTATTTGAAAAATGTATGCAAAGCTACTGACTCGGGGCAGACACTCAGAGAAGGGAAGCTATTATCACTAGGCATTCTTTACCCATGGGAGAAGATTCCACCCAGGGAAGAGGCCCTTCTAATCAACTTTCTCTTTTCTTCAGCCTGCATTGCCTCAAAATGAAAGAGTTCTTACTTCAGACAGAGTAAAGACAAAGTGTAGCCAAAACGATAACGTCTACATGCCCTAGTAGGCCATTGGATGGTGAGACTCTCAGAAGACTGCCTACAAAGGGGGCCTATCCAGGCATACCTCACACTTGCCATGCTGTCTCCCGAGGATCCCCAGCCAATCAAACACTGTCCTAGGGATTACAGAACCCTACAATCTTGTATGCAACTAGTTGACAGTATTTAACAATTGCATGTGGTCTCAGATACTGTTTCAAATATTCACACTTTATGGCCGGGTGCGGGGCTCACACATGTAATCCCAGCACTTTAGGAGGCCAAGGCAGGTGGATCATGAGGTCAGGAGATCGAGTCCATCCTGGCCATTATGGTAAAACCCTGTCTCTAGTAAAATACAAAAAAGTAGCCAGGTGTGATGGCACATGCCTATAGTCCCAGCTACTTGGGAGGCTGAGGCAGGGGAATCGCTTGAACCCGGGAGGCAGAGGTTGCAGTGAGCCGAGATCATGCCACTGCACTCCAGTCTGGTGACAGAGCAAGACTCCATCTCTAAATAAATAAATAAAATGTATACACATACACTTTACAATAAGGAATTTATTAATAATTCTGGATTATATATTTGATACTTTGGTTTTGAAGTACAATTTCATAGGGTAATTCTTTCAACATTGCTTAATGTGACACCTTGTTACTGTCAAGATAAAATTCAAACTCTCAGAGTGGTATGAAAGGCCCTTCCTGACCTGGCTCCTTCCTGCTCCTGTAGCCTCATCCTTCATCCCTCCCAACTTGTGTCCTACGTCCCGGTCATATTCTAGGAACAGAGCCCAGACCCAGCGTTTCCTCTGGTCTGTTCTTTGTTCATCTAATGGGCTACTCTTCCCTGGCTTGTTTCCTGAGGAAAAGCTTACTCTCTTTTTGAGACTCCGCTCATATGTCTCTGCCTTTGTAAAAGCTTTCTGAACATCCTTCTCCCTCTGCCTCCCTCATTCCTGAACATCTGCCACAGAACCCAAAACCCTGCCCTGCCCTGTCTTCATCATGTAAAGATGACTGTCTGCTCCTAAAGATCATGAGCCTGTTCATCTTTGAATTCCCAGATCCTGCAGCAAGCACAAGCTAAATATTTGATAAAGAAATGTCATTTTAAAATTATTTTTATTTTTTTGAGACGGAGTCTTGCTTTGTCGCCAGGTTGCAGTGCTGTGGTGCGATCTCAGCTCACTGCAACCTCCGACTCCCTGGTTCAAGTGATTCTCTTGCCTCAGCCTCCCGAGTAGCTGGGATTACAGGCACGCACCACCACACCTGGCTAATTTTTGTATGTTTAGTAGAGACGAAGTTTCACCATGTTGGCCAGGATGGTCTCGATCTCCTGACCTCGTGATCTGCCTGCCTCAGCCTCCCAAAGTGCTAGGATTACAGGTGTGAGCCACTGCATCCAGCCAAAATGTAATTTTTAAATAGTTATTCTTTGGTCCAAAATTTCATTGCTTTCAAAATGAAAAAGAAAGCAGAGCGGGGATTAACATGAACTTGTGCTCTTAAACACTGGAATTTGAAGTCAAAAGACCTGATTTGAGTCCCATTTGGAGTCATTTATTATTTTGGCAAATTATAATCTTACTGAGTCTTATTTTTCCTCATTAAAGTAAAATTACAAATGTTTGCCTTATACCACAGACTCAGGATTGTTGAGATGATCGAATGAGATACACTATGTGAAAGCTTTTTATAATCTTCAATCCTATATAAATATAAGTTATATTTATTATTGAATGTTTGGTTTAAATTTACGGGTTGGGAGCGGTCTTTTGACTTCAAATTCCAGTGTTTAACAGCACAAGTTCGAGACCAGCCTGGCCAACATGGTAAAACCCCATCTCTGCTAAAAATACAAAAATTAACTGGGTGTGATGGCAGGTGCCTGTAGTCCCAGCTACTCTGGAGGCTAAGGGAGGAGAATCCCTTGAACCCGGGAGGCAGAGGTTGCAGTGAGCCGAGGTCGTGCCATTGCACTCCAGCCTGGGTGACAGAGCAAGACTCTTTCAAAAAAACAAAAAAATTTACAGTCTCCTACTGTGTAAGGCTACCAGTTAAAAGATATGTTGCTTTTTTTCATAGTTTTAAATTTATTGAAACTTTTGGTAGTCTATAAGAGTAACCTTTGCCTTTATTTAAGTTATGGTTATCTTTTTATAATTATATTTGGCTAGAAACATAGAATTCTTTTCTTATAGGGTTCTGCCAGATTGGTGGTGCTTTTGAGTCCTACCTATCCTATTACACTTATAAAAATTATTCTTCTATGGAGTAGGAACTCTGTAGATGTTCATCGATTGATAGATTTTCTTATTTTGCCCTCTGCTATTACCACAAGAGCACTTACTTATGACAGCATAATTTCAATTGAACTTTATGATTTTTTTCAATACAAGCCATTTTTAAGGCCTCTTTCTTGTGTGCACTGTTCAGCACTTAGCTGCTTAAACTACCAATTTGTATGATCTATAGAGTGACACTTCATTAATTTGACATTATTGAAGAGGGATCCATAAGAAAAAAAAATTCCACATAACTAAAGCATGCCCCTTTGAAAACCAGAAATTTAACATAAATGTCTATCATTTTTATCATTTTTGAGGATAGTTTTCAAAATTTACCTAGTGTACCTGATAATTCTATGCTGCCCTACACAGGTCACGTTGCACCGTTCTGTAGTAAAGTAGGAAGCTGTGGCAATGTGATCACTTCTTTGCCTCTTTGTTAAATGACCCAGACTGCTATGAGTCCACGATCATCTTCTGCTGCTGTCTGTATCTGCTCTTAAGGAGCTTATGGCCAAATGGGAAGCAGACATGTAAACAGTCAATACCAAGTGAAAACTGCTGTGCTAGTATCAGATGAGATCCCAAAGAACCTGGAAGAAAAGGTGCCTAACTGTTCTGGGAAGTCAGAGAGGGCTTCACACAAGAGGCAGTCATGGAACTGATTCTTTAAAATGAATAAAGGTATTTTTTGTTTTTATTTATGGCTGTTTATTTTTTGAGACAGAGTCTCACTCTGTCACCCAGGCTGGAGTGCAGTGGCGTGATCTCGGCTCACTGCAATCTCTGCCTCCTGGGATCAAGCAATTCTCTTCTCTCAGCCTCCCAGTTTGTTTGAGATGTTGTCTTCCTCTGTCACCCAGGCTCGAGTGCAGTGCCGCCATCTCGGCTCACTGCAGCCTCCATCTCCTAGGTTCAAGCAATTTTCATGCCTCAGCCACCAAGTTGCTGGGATTACAGGTGCCTGCCATGACGCCCAGCTAATTTTTGTATTTTTAGTAGAGACGGGGTTTCGTCAGGCTGGTCTCAAACTCCTGGCCTCAAGTGATACTCCCACCCCAGCCCCTCAAAGGGCTGAAATTACCGGCACGAGGTACTGCACCTGGCCGTAATCGCTAAGTTTTTGTGAATGTTTCCCCTAAACTTTTACAGTTTCTCCCGCACATGTTATTTTGCAATTTGCTTTTATTGTGTCATTCTAAATCATTTAACTTAGTTTTCATGAATATAACACCTCTCTATTCATTCTCAGATTTCTTCAGATAATCTAATTTTTTTTTTTTTTTGAGATAGAGTCTCGCTCTGTTACCAGGCTGGAGTGCAGTGGTAAGATCTTGGCTCACTACAACCTCTACCTCCTGGGTTCAAGCAATTCTCCTACCTCAGCCTCCTGAGTAGCTGGGACTACAGATGCACACCACCATGCCCAACTAATTTTTTTTGTATTTTTAGTAGAGATAGGGTTTCACCATGTTGGCCAGATGGTCTCAATCTCTTGACCTCATGATCCGCCTGCCTTGGACTCCCAAAGTGCTGGGATTACAGGCATGAGCCACCGCACCTAGCCAGATTATCTAATCTTTAAATAAATTTCATAATTTTAACAACAGGTACAATAGGGATAAATGAGTTTGGGAACAAATGTAAAAGACTCTTGGTAAGCATACAACTCAACAGGTGGAAGCAGAAGTACCAAGGTTGCACTAGAGAGAACCTAGCAGCTGTAAGCATTTAGCCATGGCCTCAGGATATCTTCAAGACTAGAAAATGTCACTTAATCCAGTGAGTTAGTTAAGGATAAGGTGGATAGTGCTGTAGGTGTATGTGGCTAGATTGTGAGGATGAGAATATGGGTATTTAGGTTAGAGAAATTGGCAGAGGCCTTTCATGCAGGCCCTTGTATGTCATTTTAAGCATCAGCATCACCTGGGAACTTAATACAAGTATAAATTCTTGGGCCCCATCCCAGACCTCCTGAGTCAGAAACTCTGGGGCGAGATCCAGCAAACTGTGTTTGAATAATCCAAGTGATTTTGATACAGGCTCAAATTTTAAAACCACTGTGCTAAAGTGTTAGGCTTTCTTCTAAGTCATATGAATTCATTGAAGGATTTTAGTAATGGAGCAATTTCAGTGCAGTGTGTGAGCTTTGTGGCAAATAACTTTTTTTTAATCTCTAATGTGACCATTTAGAGGTCAAACTTACATATTCTTAGTTTGTTATGGAGAGTTTAGATTGCTGGATAATCAACCTTCCTGTAAGTTATATGAGATATTCCTAAAAATCTCTTTCACATTCTTGAAAATGGCCAATTACATTATTCATTTAGCATATATTTATTTAGTTATTTTATTCTACTTATTTATTTACTTTGGAGACACAGTCTCACTTTGTCACCCAGTTCGGAGTGCAAAGGCGCCATCTCAGCTAACTGCAACCTCTGCCTCCCAGATCCAAATGACTCTCATGCCTCAGTCTCCCAAGCAGCTGGGATTACAGGCATGAGCCACCACACCTAGCTAATTTTTGTATTTTTAGTAGAGACAAGAGTTTTGCCATATTGGCCAAGCTGGTCTTGAACTTCTGGTTTCAAGTGATCTGTCCACCTCAGCCTCCCAAAGAGCTGGGATTACATGTATGAGCCATTGCATCTGGCCTAGCATATATTTATTGAGAGCTGGTTATGTGTCAGACATTGTCATAGGTGCTTGGGATACATCCCTGAACAAAAACAGACAAAAATCCCAGGCCTCATGAGGAAGGAGATGGACAACAGGCTAAATAGAAAAATTAGTGCATTGGTGCATGATAAGTTCTATATATTAAGGAGGTAAGGAGAGAAATAAAGCTGGGCAGAACTGGTAAGCATTGCTGAGTTGGTGGGAAATCACAGCTTTAAATGGGCCATGAGGCAGGGTCTCCCTGAAAAAGATATGGAGGAGGTAAGAGGGCATGCATGCAAATATTTGGAGAAAGAGGATTTCTGGAAGAGGGAATAGCAAAAGCAAATTTCAGGGACTGAAGCTGTGAACAAGGCAGAGTGGAATGGAAGCTGAAGCTCTAGTTTCCACCCTAGTTTGTCAACAGCCACCTACCTGGCTTTAAAATAAACCATGCATCTAACCAGATAACCAAGTAGACTTTATGTATTCTGATAGAAATGCAAGTTCAGTGAGCAACCTAGATTGATACTTTCATGCTGTCGTATTTATTGACCATGTAGATGCCAGACACATCCAGAGCACAGCACAGGTGAGTCGTACCCCTAGAGCTATACAGCAAGGCAGCCCTGCACATGGTCCCTCCTTTTCCCTGCCTTCCTAGAATTTACAGTCCAGAAGTGGGGGAGGGGGGGGCAGAAACAATTACCAGGGTGATACTTGTTACAAAAGGAAAGTACAGAATACTAAGGCCATGCACTCAAATGCATCTATTGTAGCCACCTCTAGGGTGGCAGGAAAAGCTTCCTGGAAGAAGTTAGAGTTTAGCCAAGGCTATACAGTGAATGGGATGGGTCAGAATAAATGAAGTGGGCCAGACGCGGTGGCTCACGTCTGTAATCCTAGCACTCTGGGAGGCTCAGGTGGGTGGATCACTTGAGGTCAGGAGTTCGGGACCAGCCTGGGTAACATGGTGAAACCCTGCCTCTACTAAAAATACAAAAATGAGCTGGGCATGGTGGTGCACACCTGTAATCCTAGCTACTTGGGAGGCTGAGGCAGGAGAAGCCTTGAACCTGGGAGGCGGAGGTTGCAGTGAGCCAAGATCGTGCTACTGCACTCCAGCCTGGGCAGCAGAAAGAGACACTGTCTCAAAAAAAAAAAAAAAAAAAAAAAAAGAAAAGAAAAGAAAAAGAAAAAAAAAAAGAAAGAATAAGTGAAAGGTGCAAAAAAAATTCCCTAAATAAGTGAATTTCCAGGCAAAGAATGGCCTAAGCAAAGACCTAGAGACAATCGTGCCCCTGGCACATCAACAAAACTGAAAGGTACAACAGGAAGAGAACAAGGGGCCACGCTGAAGAAGTAGACAGGCCACAGGCCCTTATACATCTTTGAAGACTGAGGGTAATGGAAAAGTATTGAAGGGTTTTTAAGTAGGCGACTGACCATTAGCTTGGGGGTTTTAAAAGTTCAATTATCTTATACTGAAAATGAATGTAGAAAAAAATATATTCAAAGGTTTCATGGCCAGGCATGGTGGCTCACATCTGTAATCCCAGTACTCTGGGAGGCTGAGGTGGGTGGATACCTGAGGTCAGGAGTTCAAAATCAGCCTGGCTAACATGGCGAAACCCCATCTATACTAAAAATATGAAAAAAAAAGTTTCAGTGTCATCCAGTTTTCACTGAGCACGTGCACGCTAAATACATTATGAAGTTATCTATAGGAATGGAGAATATGGCCAACAGCAGAGCCAAAATATTTCATGTCTTTTGTCTCTAAACAGCTGAATAATACAAACCTTTGGATAATTGAAACCGCTGTGCTAAATATCGGGGTTGCAGCCGCACAATGGCAGACTGGCAGACAATTTCTATCATCGCACCTCTGCCTCTTTTGCTGGCTGAGTATAAACACAGGCGGCAGCAGTGCCGGCGTGAGCAGGTGTGAATAGACACACAGCAAGGTATATTAGAAATAGGGCAGAGAAGTAACTACTTCAGATCACTCCTTAGCCAAGTTAATGGAGAAATGCTCACTGAATCCAGTATTATGCCTGGAAGCAAGGGATTGAATGATACGTGTTGGAGTGATGGTAAGCAAATACTACATTAAAAAATCAACTCTATTTAATTTGGATATGTGCCAGTTCTCAATACTATCAAAGAAAGAGAGTAACAAAGAACCCAATAAATTAATGTGGGACTCCCCACAACATCTAAACATAAGGTCAGTAGTTAAAACAGAATATAAAGGAAAAAAGAGGCAAAACCTCCAGTGATTGCAGAACTTAACGGTAACGTCCTTATTTAAACATGTTTCAGTGTGTGTTTACATGGATTCACTGACTCACAGCTCTCAGTAAAGCATCAACATTTTTTTTTTGTAGTGCTGTCTGATTCTCTAAGAACCTGATGAGTTTCTTTGAGCAAGAAGTAGCAGCCCAATCTAGCTCAGCTGTACTCAATCTGAGTTGCTTTCCTACCTACAAACCCTTACTTCAAAGCAAGGAACATAATGTACAATTTTTTAATGGCTCTAGACCCAGGCACTCAGCCGCTCTGCTCTGCGCCTTACCTCAGTGTAAACACCTCATCAAGATTGCCTGAGCTTCAACAATAGCAGCCAAATGCAATTCGAGAACCACAAGCCTTTGAAGTCCTCCCTGCAAAGGCCGGTTTTCTAGTCTGGGATAATGACAAGCCATGATTGCTGTCTTTGTTGTATCTTTTCAGTAGACAAGCAATTATAGGCCCCAATTTAACAGAATAGACATTACACAGCTTATGATGCTCAAAATGCAATTGCATTTGATCATTTTCTCAATTTGATTGGTATTAATAGAATGGTTCACAAAAAAAAAAATAGCTGGCAGAGGTTGTGTCCCATTCCACTTTCAAAGAGATAATGTAGAAGTATGCTTTACTTACCCAGGGATCTCACTGGGGTGATTCAGCCACTGAGTTCTACCAGAACAGCCTGCGGAGGGAAATAGTGTATATCCTACATTTTATGGAAGAGGAAGCATGGGACACTGTATTTTTAATTTGTATACTTTTCACCAGTGCTGTATAAGAGATTCCATCATTGTCAATCAAACAATATCAACAGAGCCGAATTAACTAAACCAAGTCTCCTTTATTTCTTAGTCATTTACAAAAGTCAGGGAATCAGCATCCTCATGGCAGATCTATGAAAGAGTTCAACTTCTTTTCTTCCCAGGCTCCAGATGACAGTTGGTCTGAGTTATCCCCACTTTGAGGTTTGAAAAGGATTATTTCCTTGCCTGCTAAGTCTGCTTAGTTAGGTTTTTTTGCTCTTGACCTTCATTTCTCTTCTAGGACAGAGTTGATTTTTCTTTTATTTTTGTTTTTTTTATTTTTCTTATTTCTTCACCCAAGATGCCACATCAGATTTTTCTTTTAAATGAGTCGTGTTTCTGTTGAGCATCATGGTCATATAGGATTGAAACCTTTGCTATAATGTTGGGAAATGTTGTGAAATCTAATACTTTTATAATGAACTGATGTTTTATCTTGAAATAGCATTGTGAGAGGGACTGAGGGAGAAATATGAGAAATAGCGGGTATGGTGGCTTAACGCCTGTAATCCCAGCGCTTTGGGAGGCCGAGGCAGGCAAATCACTTGAGTCCATTAGTCTGAGACCAACCTGGGCAACATGGTGAAACCCTGTCTCTACTAAAAATACAAATATTAGCTGGGTATGGTGGCACATGCTTGTAGTCCCAGCAACTTGGGAGGCGGAGGTGTGAGAATCACTTGAGCCCAGGAGGCAGAGGTTGTAGTGAGCCAAGATCATGCCACTGCACTCCAGCCTGAGCCACAGAGCAAGACCTGGTCAAGAAAGAAAGAGAGAGAGAGAAAGAAAGAAAAAGAAAAGGAAAGAAAGAAAGAGGGAGAGAGAAAGAAAGAAATATGAGACATAGTTCCTGACCTTGAGCAGTAGCATTTATAGTTCTAAGCTTTTCATTTCAGCACAAGTTGAACTGTTACATGATGCAAAGTTTTCCATTTGCAGTATAGGTTAATCGTTCAAAACCTGGTGGTTGCTTCCATTTGTAATCAGAAGAATTCCATGATCAAATAGTCCACTTTTGTGTCATGTTTTAGGAATGAAAATTCAAGCACAAAAATGTTTAAAATTTTTCATTTTTTCCCACTTTCAGATCAACCTGTTAAGTATTTAAATTTTCACACCATCTGTCTGCCCTATCTCTCTATCTATTAAGTACTGCAATTGTGATAGTTACTTAAGTAGAGTTAGTAGAGATAGTTCAAGTAGAAGTAAGGTTACACTTAAAATAAAAGAAACAAAATGTTGTCTTTGTCCAGGGAAGCCACATTGAGTGGTAAGGAATGAGGATATCTCATTGTCAAATATTTACTTATCGCTTAGTATTTAACACGTTTTACCTCTTTCTGTATTAAATACAAGTCTGAAGTCAAAGTAAATAGCAGAGGGGAGGTCTGAACACAAACAGGACAGATCCCAAAACCCAAGTTCTTTCTAGTTGTACACCTTGCTGCTTCTCGACTACACAGCCCACCAGAGGAAATGTAACAAGACGCATGTAAAGTCCTAATCTAAATTTTAAAACTAATTACATCAGTTCAGAAGGGAGAGACTCGACAGCATTTACAGGCAGTGGAGCAGAGAGTAGGCAGAAGGAGGCTGACCCGAGTAATGCAGCACAGGGGGATGAGCAAGGTCCTCTAAATAAGAGCAGGCTCATGGGAGACCAGAGTCAGCTTCTACCCGCGGAGAGCTGTTGTCTGAAGAAGGGATTAGCCGGTTCCATGTTATTCCAGAGGGCAGAGGGATAGAAAATAAGAAAGACATATATCTGCTCATATAAGGAAGAGCTTTCTGGCATTTATGTTGCTCAGTTTGGGAGCAATATGTTCATCATGCATGAAACAGATTTCTTTTCTCCTCATCAACCCATAGAAGATCTTTAAACATATACTAATACTGACAAACAGGTAAGTCTTGTCAGGAGATGAATGAATTTAGGCAGATAGCAAGTAAACATCTACCAGGGATGGTGTTGATGTACCTGAGGTTGACCTGGATTATCTCCAGAATCTTTTCCAGCGTTAAGATTGCATAACTTTAAGTTTGCTTCCTGCCATACATCCTGATGGCTAGAATGCCACATAGCCAGACACTAATTTCGTGATTTAAAACAGGTAACTAATGGAGGCAATGAAGGGCTCTTAAATAATTTAGGGACCTAAATCCTGTGTAGCTGCCTGCATTCGAGGTTCCCAAACTTGGATGCAGATTAGACCCACCTAGAGGGCTTTTTTAAATTATTCATTTGAATAGTAGATAGGAAACTTTTAAAAAATATTGATATTTGGGGCCACCCCCAGAGCTTATGATTTAATGGATTTGGGGTGGGATCAGGACAGTTGTATTTTTTTAAAAATTTCCTCAGTTTTTCTAATATCTAACTAAAGTTGAGAACCACTGACCTTCCATTATTCAAATTATCTGAGTACCAAAACTACTAATTGTGCAGGTCTAGGGTAACTCACTTTCCAATAAGTGAGTTAGCAAAATAGTTGCATGTGCAGGCTCTGGAGATAGACCACCCAGCTCTTCTACTTACTAGCTGTTGATCCTGGGCAAATTACTTAACCTCTCTGTATCTTTGTTTTCTCATTTGCAAAAAGGGGATAATAACATATGGATACCTAATAAGGTTGTTGTGAGGATTACCTGAGAACATTGTATGCTAAGGGCCTAGGACAGATGCTGGCACACCTTGAGCATTCCATGCGTAGAAAACATTGTTATTTCTGTTGGTGGATTCATCTTGGAGTATAGTGTTATTTCATGGTGTTTCTAATGGCATGATTAAACCTTACTTGCTGCATCCACTTCAGATAACTGTTCTAAAATTGGGTCCCCTGAGTATGTATTGAGCATGTAAAGGAAGTAATAGTTTAACCTTAAAGCACCAGTTTTCTCTTCCTGCCTGACAGAGAAAACATTGTTTATTCCCATTCTCCTTGGGAACAATCCAGATCCCTGAGGACTGATGAGATGACTCCTTGAAACTAACTGAAAGTAAAACCTAGCCCAGCAGCACCGTTTTCTAGAGTACACAGACTTGAGCCCCATGGCTCTAAGACTAAAATGAATCCAGTTAACATGCCGTATGTGTTTTACCTACCTAGATCTCCTACCCCATCAAAGCAACAGAAAAGACGTCTATTCAGAATGCCAAGGAAATTGAAAATGCTGCCATCGATCCTGAAGACAAATGGCATCAAAGAGCACAACAGCTAAAGGTTACTTGCTAGATTGCATTTTAAGTGTGTTTCAAGCGATACTGCTGAATATAAGTAACGATCGTGACTGAGTTCTTATCACTTAAGAGTTTATATTTTTATGCCTGAGAATGATTACCCACCTTCCTATGGGTGAGACTGGCTTCTGCTCAGAGGAGCCATTGCCTGCTCAGCCAGCCAACCCTACCTGTTTTTCCAAGGGTTCTGTTTGCTGGAAGAAAATAATCATATCACATACTGAGTTAAAACCGCACACAGAAGGAAGGCATGGGGGCTGGGCACTATAGGTGGCTCATGCCTGTAATCCCAGCACTTTGGGGGGCTGAGGAGGGCAGATTACAAGGTCAGGAGCTTGAGACCAGCCTGACCAACATAGTGAAACCCCATCTTTACTAAAAATACAAAAATTAGCCAGGTATGGTGGTGCACACCTGTAATCCCAGCTACTCAGGAGGCTGAGACAGGAAAATTGCTTGAACCTGGGAGGCAGAGGTTGCACTGAGCCAAGATTGCACCACTGCACTCCAGCCTGGGCAACAAAGTGAGACTTCATCTAAAAAAAAAAGAAAGAAAAAGAAGGGAGACATGGAAAGACATGCAGGAAAAATTACAGTTCCAAAGTTCCAAAGAATTGTCCAATTCTGTGCTACTCCCAAGTCTGATTCCTTAATGGAGTTGGCAGTTACTTATTTTTCCAGATGATGGGGACACTATTTCTAAAAAAACAAAATGGATAGGAATTCCCAGAGCCTCAATTCTCCACACTGGTTTTCTAGAAAAAACAGAAAAAGACCAGGCATAGTGGCTCACACCTGTATTCCCAGCACTTTGGGAGGCCAAGACAGGCGGATCCCCTGAGGTCAGGAGTTCGAGACCAGCTTGGCCAACATGGTGAAACCCTGTCTCTACTAAAAATACAAAAATTATCCAGGCATGACGGTGCTCACCTGTAGTCCCAGCTACATGGGAGGCTGAGGCAGGAGAATTGCTTGAACCTGGGAGGTGGAGGTTACAATGAGCTGAGATCACGACACTGCACTCCAGCCTAGGTGACAGAGTGAGACACCATTTCAAAAAAAAAGAAAGAAAGAAAAGAAAAGAAACAGAAAAAGCACTGTAAGCTGAGGGTCAATGTGGTGCCACCCTTGGACTGGGTTTTATTCCTGCTTAAGAGATGAGCCCTTTGAAATTACTGTTGACATCAGTTAAAACTTAGTACAATGATAATCATAGTAATAAAAATAGTAAGTTTTATCCCAGCTTCAGAGCAGTTACAAAGAAGGGACAGCCCAAATCATCTCTTCCTCCCCAGTGGCCTCCAGGCCGCTCTTAAGAGTCATAAAAAAAGAAATAAAAAGTCTTTCACACAGAGCTTCCTGAAAGTTGATGCCAGTGAGGCCACACCAAGAAGCTGAGAGGATGGGGACTGAAATGGCTCATGGAAGTGGGATGCAGAGGACAGGATCCACTCCCAGACCTGATAGAGAGCCAGGGGAGCTTGGTCAACAGGAACCAGGACAAAGGAAATACCTTAAGGCTTGTCATGCATTATGGGTAATGGCTGGGTGACAAGAGATGAATTTCTGGGCCTCAACCTGCTATTTACTTGATGCATGACTAGACAAACCTCAACTTTTTCAAAGCCTTAAGTTTCTTCTTTATTAAACAAAGGATTAGCCTAAATGATCTTTAAGGTCCATCACAGCTGCAAAATGCTAGAATTCTATGACCATGTATTTCTAGTTATTCAAATTACTATAGAAAATACATTTGAAGCATGTAAAATTATTGTAACCTGTAGCTTTCATAATTGTCACTAAGGAAAACCATAGGATTTTCAGCTAATGATAAAATGATCATTAGGTAAAAAGCTTTGCCCAGTGGCAATATCATAACTAGTGCGGTTTATACAAAGTACAATTATTGCTAACTGAAAACTTTGCCTAATACCCGCCATGACAACTTGAAATATAGTTTGCATTGGCAATTTTTGATAGTCTCTACGGAGACTGAAAAAAATGATAATAATCAAGGTAAAATCACAGTGCTTGATTTATGGCATGACCTTTGACAGAGGCAGTAAAACTTTTGTATGGAAGAAATTCAGAAGAAAGCCAAAAGAAGCTGGGTGCAGTGGCTCACGCCTGTAATGCCAGCACTTTGGGAGGCAGAGGCGGGCAGATCACCTGAGGTTGGGAGTTCGAGACCAGCCTGACCAACATGGAGAAACCCCGTCTCCACTAAAAATACAAAAAAAAAAATTAGCTGAGCGTGGTTGGTGGCACATACCTGTAATCCCAGCTACTCAGGAGGCTGAGGCAGTAGAATTGCTTGAACCTGGGAGGCAGAGGTTGCAGTGAGCGGAGATCACACCATTGCACTTCAGACTGGGCAACAAGAGTGAAAGTCCATCTCGGGGGGAAAAAAAGAAAGCCAAAAGAATACTTTTTATTCTCTGTGTGTACTGTAATTAATGTGCTTATAACCCATTCCTGAATGAAGACATTGTGGAGCAAAACATCTAGAGTGTTAGATCTAAAATGATGATAACAACGAATGGCCTTAGGGATGTTTCCCATTCTTTAGGTGGAAAGAATTTGTGAACTGCCCAGCACTCTGGTACACAGACACTTCAGGTTGCCTTTCTTTTTCCTCTTCAACTACCCTAGTCCAATGCCTTCTTTTTAGTGCTCCCTCAAGGGCTACCTCTGCATGGAGATTCCCAGCCTCTCCCACCCTGCTCCTCTGCCCTCAGTTCCTGCTGTCTATTGTCTGGACCACAAGCTCAGGGTCTGCCATATTTGGCCGGTCTCATTAGCTGCTGCCTGTATTTCTTTCTTTCTTTCTTTTTTTTTTTTTGAGACAGAGTTTCACTCTTTTTGCCCATGCTGGAGTGTAGTGGCAGGATCTCGGCTCACTGCAACCTCTACCTCCCAGGTTCAAGCGATTCTCCTGCCTCAGCCTCCCGAGTAGCCGAGACTACAGGCGCCCACCACCATGCCCGGCTAATTTTTTTATTTTTAGTAGAGATGAGGTTTCACCATGTTGGTCAGGCTGGTCTCAAACGCCTGACCTCAGGTGATCCACCTGCCTCGGCTTCCCAAAGTGCTGGGATTACAGGCGTGTTTCTTTTGTACATACTGTGTTTCTTTTGTACATACTACACTACAAGAACTTTAAAGTTACTGATTGTACTTTTCTCTACATGACCTACCACAGTGCTTTGCCCAAGGCTGATGACAAATAAATATTTACTGACTGATTAAATAAACATTAAAGATCATGGGCTGGGCACAGTGGCTCGTGTCTATAATCCTATTGCTTTGGAAGGCCAAGGAGGGAAGATTGCTAGAGGCCAGGAATTCGGTGTTATAGATGCCACTGTACTCCAGCCTGGGCAATAGAGCAAGACTCTGTCTCTAAAAGATACAAAATACAGATAAAAAGATTATTTAGTATGTCTCCAAGGGAAAATGGGCCTCATTTGAAATTTCTTTCTGGAAAGATGACTTTCAAAGTTTCATAAACCTATCCTAACAACAATAATGCTCACTAATGCAAAATATTTTTATGCAAAATCAAAATATTCACACAACAAATATTTATTGAGTATCTACTACATTTTAGGCACTGTGGATTAGGTGCCTGGCCCAAAAGATATGGTTAAAAAAAAACAAGCAAACGAACAACAACAAAAATTCTTTAAAACAATAAATCTTGAAGAAAGGTGTTTTTTTTTTTTTAAAGGAGTACCCCCCCTCTAGGAGTTCAACACTTTAGTGGGAATACGGTTATGTAATCATTATAATGCAGTAATATGGACGTGGGCACAAAATGCAGTGGAACTAAAAGAGCACCTAATTCTGCCCTAGGAAGACAGATAAATACCCCCCATAGGAGTCAGTATCTCAGCTGCCCCTAGAAGGACAAATGCAGGCAAAGATGTGAAAGCAGAAGGAGGAACGAGGAACCATGACAGCTCTGGCTGCTGTTTGAATGGTCTAGGGAGGGAAAAGTTGACATAGTTGGTAAGTGCTGCTGTCTGCCTTATGCATCCCAGGACTCAGACGGTGCTGTGGCGAGGAGACTGTTTGCAATCTAAGCAAGTACCAGCAGTGAGGTGCCGTGCAAGGGGCATTACACATGCAGCTCAAACATATGGAAGGCTCCATGGCTTGGAAAAACTAAATACCAAAAATACAAACAATAATAATTACATACATGTAGATAGATGCATATGTGTGAGTTTATGCGTGGAGTGATGGAGAAAATGATGAAATGTGACCCAATGTTTAAAATTATTCAATCTGGATAAGAATCTTTTAGAGTTGTCTGTACTAGCAATTTTTCTGCAAGTTTGAAATAACTTGAAAATAAAAAGGTCAAGAAAAATGTGCCCATGGGATTTGGTGACTAAAAGTTTATTGGGGGCCTGAGCAGAGCAATTTCAGTGGGATGGGGAGAAGGAATGCTCTACGGCAGGGGGCAGGGGGCAGAGGTCAGCATAAGAGATGCGGAGCAGCCGCGAGTGCAGCTGACACGGTCAAGATGCCCCACTGTGAACTGAGAAAGAGATATTTTTTTGTTGTTGTTTCTGTTTTTTGAGACAGACTCTTGGTCTGTCACTCAGGCTTGGGTACAGTGTCATGATCTAGGCTCACTGCAACCTCTGCCTCCCAGGTTCAAGTGACTCTCCTGACTCAGCCTCCCGAGTAACTGGAATTACAGGTTCACGCCACCACGCCCAGCTAATTTTTGTATTTTTAGTACAGATGGGATTTCACCATGTTTGCCAAGCTGGTCTCGAACTCCTGACCTCAAGTGATCCACCTGCCTCAGCCTCCCAAAGTGCTGGGTAAGCCACTGTGCCCAGCTAAGAAAGAGATAGGATTTAACTAGAGAATGGTATCAAGTGAATACTTCTTTCCTTCTTTTTATAGGAGAGTCTTAAATACATTTACATGCTAGAAAGAATGAGAATCCAGAGATAGGGCGAGGAAAGAGAGAAGATGTGCCTGAGACTATTTCAGCCTGTGTGTTTTTACTTTAAAAATACTAAGAATGATGGTCATCATCATATTCTCTGTAAGAATCTTATCCATGCCTAGAGTCTTCACCTGAAGCCAAGTAATCTCTCTTCATTTAACCTTGCCACATAGGTCTTAGCGTCCTGAATCACTTTGTGCTTGCCTGTGAATCTTCACAGGTTTTCTGAATCTCACTTCAGTTGTGTGCCCAGACTGAACGCAGTCAGTCTGGCTGACTGCTTCTGGGCTCAGGACTGTTTCTGGGCAGGGTGAGGGGCACATTCCCACTGGCAGAAGATGTTTCCCAGGTATCTTAGTCCTTTTGTGCTGCTATATCAAAGTACCATAGATCAGGTGGCTTACAAACAGAGATTTATTTTTTTCACAGTTTTGGAAGGTGGAAGTCCAAGGTCAGGGCACTGGATCCTCACCACGTCTGGTGAGGATCCGCTTCCTGGTTCACTGATGACACCTTCTCACTGTGTCCTCACACAGTGGAAGGGGTGAATGAGTTTCCTTGAACCTATTTTATAAGGACATCAATCCCATGCGGGAGAGCTCTGCCTTCCTGACCCAGTCACCTTGAAAAGACCCCACCTTTAAATAGCATTACCTTGAGGGTTAGGACGAACATGCAGGGAGGACACAGACATTCAAACCATGGCACCAGGCAAGAAACATGTCAGTAGAAAAATAAAAATAAAAACTTCCCCAGTTAAGTAATGCTTCAAAAGGATAAATAGCATGCTTTCTTTCTTACCACTCTAAAATAACTCTTTTTTTTTTTTCTTTTTTTTTAAGATGAGGTTTCACCATATTGGTCAGGCTGGTCTTGAACTCCTGACCTCAGGTGATCCGCCTGCCTTGGCCTCCAAAGTGCTTGGATTACAGGTGTGAGCCATCACACCCGCCGACTCTAAAATAACTCTTAACTTTCCAGACAAAGAAAAGGTAATGATAATATGAAAGATATTGTAGGACCTTTTACTCATTCATCTAAAGCCCTTGTAATCAAATCCTAAGTAATCTTCCCACCTTTCCAAAGAGCTGTTAATTTGGTTTTGCCTCCAACACTATAAGTATTCTCCAACATTATCACTGTCTGCTTCTTCTATTCATCCGAACAGAGTTCTTTCCTTACCCACAGAGAAAAGTAGAGCCAATCAGTATTTTTGCCTGAGATTCTCTTAGTATTATCAGATGGAATTTGTATCTCAATCTCAAGGTACTCATGTTTTATTGTTCATACACACAGCAGAGAGCGAAACACAACACAAATGTCTCCACTTTAGAGCTCATCTCGGAGCCCAGGCACAGCTCTCAGAACTCCATAGTTGAGTCAGGTTAACTCAGAGCAGGAGTGGCTTTTGTGTTGAGGCAGATGAACTTTTTGGTTGTGATCAGAGCATGCATTGTCCCGTCTGCTTACGACATGTGAAAAGAGAAGCCATAAAAGAGAAACAGCTAGGTGCTGCCTTTCACAGGGTTGGGTGCAAACTTCTCTTGGGTGGTGCAGTATGATTGAGTATTAATAACGAAGGATGAGTCCTACTAAGAAATTATCATCCCGGCATTAGGCATCAGGATTCCCCCATGCTAACACTCTGTGTGTGACACAAAAACCTACTCCCATTAAGCAGTTATTCTGAGTGCATGTAGTATGCACTGATTGCGAGTGTTGGTAACAAAAGAACCCCAGTGAGAGCAGGATGGAATAGAGGATTTCAGTGCTGATGGAGATTAAATCGTCGGAGAATGGCTTTGTATATTAACTTCAGGGAACTCAGGTCTTGCCACCTAAAGAGTGACACCTGATGCCCCAATTGTAGGGTAATAAATCTTCAGTAAACCATAGATCTCAAGTAGGCTGCTTGGAAGGTGAGAAAAATCATATCAAGCCCATAAATGCCTTCCTTTCTAGGGACTGAAATGCCATCTCTGGGCACTTACATTTATGTGAATAGCGGGTTTAACACTTGAGACAATTGAAGTTTCATAAAATGATGAGTCCTTGGCCTTGTTGTCAAAGCACCCTGTGAAGAGTACTATTATGATCTGAATTGTGGGCAGCAAAGGTAATAACGAGATTAAGATCAAGTGGTAACCCAGGATTTCAGATCTAGTACCCAAGAAAAGAAGTTTCTGAGAAGTAGGTATTTTCTTTTTTGGTGAAAATTAAGAGAGAAAACTAGGAAAAATACATTTAGATGGCAGCATCCTGGTTATTTCTCTAGCGAGTTAAAGGCTGAACAAATATTGAAAAGAATAACATTATCATCATCAATTAACATTTTTAGGTCGCAGTCAAGAGGGGCGTTTTTTACCTTCATGAACGGTGCTGCCAGCCATAAAAAGAGCTGCTATATTTCACAACCACACCTATAACTTTGTAAGATAGCAATTATTTTTCTGGATCCATTACAAGGAAGGATTTTCTTGGAGCTATGTACTTGTAGAGCCTTCCTGCTCACATTTCCCCATGCAGCTCAATTTACTGCATGGAAGGAATACTTGGAATTTACCTGGAGTACAGAAGAGAAGCTTTTTTTTTTTTTTTTTTTTTTTTTTTTTT
>CAUYLG010075170.1:0-12129 GCA_963573385.1 Cacajao melanocephalus | reverse complement strand
ATATATATTATATATTACATATATAATATATATGATTATAAATATATATTATATGATATATGGTTATAAATATATATATTATATATAATATAATCATATATTATATATCATATATTATATATAATTATAAATATGTATATTTTATGATATCTAATATAATATATAATATATAATTATATTATAAATAAATATATATTATATATTTTTTAAATTTTATATATTAAATAAATTTAAAATGTCACATTTTTGATTATTAACATAATAAAGAACAATTCTTAGCAGTAGTAGTTAAAATCTAGATCAATTTTAATTATGAGCATTCCCTTGGCAAAGTTTAGCTCGGTTTTATTTGCGTAAATGAAGTTAGGGGTTCCTCAAGATGTGTGAAGGAAGCAGAGGTCCTGAGACCATAATGCATGAAAATCTCTGCAATTATAATTTGTCGCATAAGAAAGCGCAACCTCATATGAAGGTTAAAACACCTGCATTAGACTCTGGCTTCTTTCTAGAATTTACTAGCTATGTGACCTTGTACTGGTTTCTTCACCTCTCTGGTCTCAGGTATCTGATGTTGAAAATGAGAAATTAAGACTATCTCCCTCACCTAGTTTGTCAAAGGCCTGTAAGAGCTGAAGGTAGGAAGTGTTTACAGCACACTGTGTGCAGGAGAAATGTTTATAACAAATAAGGCCAAGCCTATGTTCAAATCATTTGTACATATGGATTCCTCTCTCTTCATTGATTACAGCCTTCTACAGGGAAAGAGACTTTCTCTCTTCCTTCTCTGAATCCCCACTGGAGCTGTAAACATTATATACTTAGTTACCAGGAGACAGTGAAGTCAACAGCTGCCCAAGTCCCTGGCAGAGTCCCTGTATACACAGCAGGCACCAGCCCATATTTTGGAATGAATTAATACATATTTGTTCATTTATTTATTTTTTGAGATGGAGTTTTGCTCTTGTTGCCCTCGCTGGAGTGCAATGGTGTGATCTTGGCTCACCGCAACTTCTGTCACCCAGGCTCAAGCGATTCTCCTGCCTCAGTCTCCTGAGTAGCTGGGATTACAGGCACACGCCATCACACCTGGCTAATCTTTTTTCACCATGTTGGCCAGGCTGGTCTCAAACTCTTGACCTCAGGTGATCCGCCTGCCTTGGCATCCCAAAGTGCTGGGATTATAGGCATGAGCCACTGTGCCCAACCAAATTATTACGTATTTATACAATAACCTTAGTTGTAACCAGTTGGAAGTCAATTTACGGAAGGAATTATAAGTCCTTAAGGAAACTTATTTTGGTACTTTTATATGTAGGGACATTAAAGAGAACCATATTGGAAACAATTTATCTGAACCTGATTCACAAGGAAATTTCCTTAGTAAAGAAGTAACAGTGACTTCCAATTAGTGTCAAGTGTTTACAAGTAAATAGATGCTTCTAGACACTTGAAAGTGCTTGAAAACAGTGTGTTCATGTAAGTAGTTTTAGCGTTTGCTTAAAATATTATTTCTACTACACATTTATTTAGTAGACGCTCTTCAAATAAAGTACAAGATTAAATTTGAGTGTTAGTTCCAACTCAGCCACTAAGTTCATATTAATAAGATCCCCATAGTAGAGAAATAACACAGAACAAAGTCTCCCTGACATACCATGCACAGAGATAATTTTGCCACATGGCCAAGAGCTTCCCCGAAGAATTGTCAATTATCAATGTGAGTTGCATCTGAAAAGAAAAAGCTCTGCTCCTTGGGCTGTCTCATTCAGAATCAGACTGGATTTTTCAAGTGCCTTTCATGATAGAGGGGAAGGGAAAAGGGAAAAGACTAGGGATACAGTGTCACATCTCTTTCTTCAGCTATGCATGTAACACTGAGCTGAATTTTTACAAGAAAAGGTTGATTATTGAAATAGATCTGGTTTCCAATGACAACAGTTCGTAATTGCCAATTAATATGCCCACGCAATGATGGCAACTTTGCTATGAATGTTTAAGTCTAGAAAGAGCTGACAAAAATAAATTATAGATGGAACATGCATTAACACAAATTGCTTTCATTTACCGCAAGTTTACTTCAAAATGAATAGACATCTAAGAAAGCAAAATATTTTCATCTCTGTCTACTGATGTGATTATGTGGCCTGCCTTGATGGAACTCTAGTAATGAATGTGAAGCCACTGCAGAAGCATTTCCACCAGAAAGCTCATAATACTATCTTGTAAATATTGCTGATGCCAATTTTTACTTTACAGACTTTCTGCCTCTTTTATTCAGAAAAAAAAATCCAGTTTCTTCGGATCTGTTGTATTTCAGAATAATCTTTTAGTTCTTTTACTCTCTTGGTTGAAATGTAGTGTCTAAGTGTTTCACTGCAGAGTGAACATGTTTATTTTATTTCATGTCTAGCCTAAAAACCTTATGTGCTCCTTGCTTTCTGTCTTGGTGAAATGTCCTTTTGTGGCTTACATGCCAGATCTCTCTCTGTTTATCTTGAGCATTATTTTTGTTATTGAGATCTCCATTGTCCTAAAAAATGCCAACACAGAATTTAGACTCTTCACCTGCATGGGTCTCCACCATGAGTTTTGCCAGGTTCTCTCTGAGCAGTAGCCCTCTCCTCTGGGTCACTGCTCCTGGATCTTTCACCAGGGCACCTATCTCTTCTCCCAAACGTGTCGCCTCAACCAGGTATTACCAGGCTCCTGCTAACTCTCCTTTCCCAGAGCCAATGTTAGCTTTGACAAAATTGATTTATACCACAGCAGGAGACATTACAAGCATGGCGTACAGAGGAAGGGGCGTTGGTCATTCAGGCCACCTGCTTTGCTGACCTTTCTCCGGAGCTCCCGGTCATTTCCTGCCTTGCTGGGCTGTGGCTTGTCTTACATGTTCCTAGAGTGTTTTCCTCCTGACTTATTACCTAACACTGTCTTGACCCCAGTTAGCTCTGCGTATCCATTTTTACCTCATTTTCACCTCTGACTTTTGCTAATTTATTCCCAGCCTTTCCTAAATACCCTACACCCCCACTTCCCATGGGACGAGTTAACTTCATGCTCCACTGTCCTCTCTGGTTTCATTTCATTCCTACAGTAATTTGTTGTTATGAACCTAATATTTTTTCTTTTCATCCCAAATTACCCTAAGCTTGAGATAGGATAATAGATCTCTAAATTAGGTATCAAATATATCAAGCTGCTATAGCAAAATGCCTTAAACTGTGTGGTTTTTAAACAACAGAAACTTTTTCCTCAAGTTTGGAAGGCTTAGAAGTCCAAGAAAGTGGCTGGTAGATTCAGGGCTCAGTGAGGGCTCATTTCCTGGTTCACAGATGATGTCTTCTGGTGCTCTCCTCACAGAACAGAAGGAATGAGGGGGTCTCTCTGGCACTAATCTTGTTAATAAGGGCTCTACCCTTACGACCTAATCACATCCCAAAGGTCCTGCCCCCAATCCATTTACATCGCGGGTTAACATCTTAACATATGAATTCGGGGGAGAACAAACATTTAGTTCATAGCAATATTACATAGTTATAATACATATTACATGCAACATATTAAGATATTATAATTTAAATATATAATATATTTAATATATATTCTATATCATATATTTATATGATATGATAATCAGCTTATACCACCAAATATATGTCACATATTTATATTATAATATCTAACTGTTATATGTAACACGGTATAATATGTAATATAAAATTTTATAATATATGTTACATATATCATTTTTAGATAGTATGTTATATATTTAGATGTGTTATATAAATATAATATATAAAATGTTATATATAATTATATTATGTCATGTATTAAATATGATAACATTAAATATATATTATACATCAAATATTAAACATATCATTAAATATGTTATATCATATATTAAATATAATATTAAATATGTATTATATCATATATTAAATATATAATATGTAATATTATATATTTGTATATATAGCTATATTTATCTATAGGGGAGATGTATGCCCAATATATACATATATTCTCTTGCTATATATAAAATATTGCTATATATTCCCAAATATATATTAATATATTAAATATTGGTATATATACCCAAACAAGAGTTTCTCTCTCCTTAAGAAAATTCTAGGATTTATGAATTTTTGCCTCTGTAATTTCCATAATCTATGAGAATTTTAATTTTGTCGTTTTCAGACTGCAGTTCAGTCCATGGTGGAGAAAACGGCTAGGAAGCAGACCCGGGCCTTGGCATTGGAAGAGAGGCACAGTAAGTGGTATGCAGATAATTTTGTCAAAGTAATCATAATTAATACAACTAGCTGAGTGTTTACTCTTTAAAGGTGAACGGTAACCAATATTCTTTTTCATTTGATGTATGCCTTTATTATTGTGGTGAACACAACATGCTATTAAATTTCTCTAATGATTTTCCTTGTAAAGTTTTCAATTCCTCCATCCATTCCATTCTTAATTAAATTCACTTCAACCAATATTTATTGATGATCCATTCTGCAGCTCTCATCACAGTTGAAACATGTCAGTAAGACGCCATCCCTTCTAAAGGGATGCCCTGTAGAAGTTTAACGACTAGAAAAGTTTTAGAAAATGTTCACTTGGGATTCACTGCAATAAAATGCTGTACATTGAGCAAGATTGTGCTGTCTTATGGTCTGAATGCTTGTGTTTCCCCGAAATCTGTATGTTGAAATCCTAACCCCTAAGGTAATGTGATTAGGAGGTGAGGCTTTTGGAAGGTGATTGGGTCATGGGGGCAGAATCCTCACCAATAGACTCAATGTCATTAAAAAGAGGACCCAGAGAGACCCTCTCCCTTGCCCCCATGTGAGGACACAGAAAGAAGGCTCCATCTAGGAACTTCCAGATCTGCCAGCATCTTCATCCTGGACTTCTCAGCTTCCAGAATGGTAAAAAATAAATGCTTGTTGTTTCCAAGCCACCTAGATTTGAATATGTTTTATAGAACCCTGAATGGACTTAGTTGAGCCACGACTGGACTCTATAGAAGTAGTGTCTGAGCCAAGACCTAAAGCAATGACCTTAATTCTCAGATGAATACACTTTTCCTCCCTTCTCCCTTCCATCCAATCAACTTGGAAAGGAAATACTATGATGCTGTACCACTAGGACATTTTAATAGAAACTTAACTTCTTATTTGGTCCTCTCATATTTTTAATGTCTCTGTAACATTATATAAATATACCCTTAGATTTGCTAGCCTGGATGTCATGCTTTGTGTTTTTCTATGGAATAAGAGCTGAATTATACTGTTTTGGGGGGGAATTAAAAAAAAAACCTTACATTTAATAACACATCAAAGGATAAACACGTATTAGTTTTCCATTGCAATTATAATAAATAATCACAGAATTCGTGGTTTGAAACAACATACATAGCCAGGCGTGGTGGCTCACGCCTATAATCCCAGCACTTTGGGAGGCAGAGGGTGGTGGATCACCCGAGCTCAGGAGTTTGAGACCAGCCTGGCCAACATGGCAAAACCCTGTCTCTACTAAAAATCCAAAAATTAGCTGGGCATGGTGGTGGGGGCCTGTAATCCCAGCTACTCTGGAGGCTGAGGCAAGAGAATTGCTTGAACCCAGGAGATGGAGGTTGCAGTGAGCCGAGATCATGCCATTGCACTTCAACCTGGGTGACAGCTCATGATGCTGTCACAAACAAACAAATAAACTAACAAACAACAAGAAAAATATAGGTATTATCCTACAGTTCCAGAGGTCAAAATCTTCCTGGACTAAGATCAAAATAGTGGCGGGGCTAAGCTCCTTCTGGCAGCTGAGGGAAGAATTTGTCCCCTTGCTGTTTCCAGCTTCTAGGCACTACCTGCATTCCTTGGCACATGGCCCCTTCCTTCTTCTCAAATCCAGCAGCGTGGCATCTACAAAGCTCTCTCTGACTCTGACTTCTCTCCTGTGTCTAAGGACCTTTTTGATTACATTAGCTCTGCTAGATAATCCAGGATGGTCTCCCTCTCTTAATGTTAGCTGATTAGAAGCCCTAATTCCCCTTTCCCATGTAACCTACATAGTCACAGATTCTGAGGATTAGGAAGTGGACATCTTTTCATGGGGGTAGGGACACTGATCTGCCTACCTACAATACCCTGGCGATTTTTTTTCTTTGAATGCCTTACATCCCAAATGCATGTCTCGTTTACAAACCTGTACAAGTTCTGCTTCTTATGATGATGTGACAACCTATTTCGGAACAACCAATCCTCTGAAAACTAGAAAAATCTTGAGGAAAAAAACCTCTTGAATGGGTTTAAGTGCATCAGAGAACTGCTTCAGTAGCCAGAAATTATAATACAATTTCCCAGAACTCAAGAGATGAGTTCAGCATTCTCTGAGGCTTCATTCTTCACAGCACTTGTTATTTCTTGAGTATTGCAAAACCCAGGGGCTAAGGATTTAAACAGAAAGCAGCAAACAAATGCTTGGGAACCTGAGCTAAGGTTGGCTGTTGATACTACATGTGGAGTTAAGGGTTATTAAGGCAACCAAATGTCAGGGGCCGCAATCTAGAGAAGAAGGAAGTGTCTGAAGGTGAACGTGACTTCCTGTGTCCTTCAGGCACCTACCAAATTTCAAGCAGCTCTGCGCAGAGAGACATGGTCAAGGGAAGAGAATAGAAGGGAAAAGGAAAAAACTTTTATGTTTATGGCCTGAAAAATGGGTTTTCTCATAAATCTTCCAGATTCCCAGAAAGAACCCTGAAACTGGAAATAGAACCACCCTTTTGTGAAAATGACAGCCCCGTGTCAAGCAGCTTAATCGCAGACTTGATTAAAGTAAGCTTCTCATCACCCAAATGCCTTCTAAGCAAAGAAAAATGGATCTTTACCCCACATACTTATTTATTGGTGCTGAGAACAATTATAATCCATGCTTAGCAATTGCCAAGTATATGATACAATGTTACTAAGCTTGAGTTAGCCATTCTGAAATATATACACACATCAAAACATCGTGATGTATCCCATAAGCATATACAATTTTCATTTGTAAATTTATAAAAGTCAACCAAGTTAAAAAGCAAATATTTGTTACAGGAAAATGATTGCAGCAAGAGACTCAAGTTATTTATACAACTTTTTCATACTTAATGTCTGAACTTCAGTAAACAATTATCAGGCCTAGCAGGAGGCAGGAACAAATGACTAACAGCCAAGAGGCAAAACAGAAAACAGAAGCAGATCCACAGGAAATTCCTGCTTTTTTGGATCACATGCTCTGGGGAAAGCCAATTATGAGGACACTCAAGCAGCCTTATGGAGAAGCCCAGGTGGAGAGAAACAGGGCCTCCGAGCTAGCAGCTAACACAACCTGCCAGTCATGCTAGCCATGACTCCAGTCCCGGCCAACATCTGACTGTAAACACAGGAGAGACCACAGGCGAAAACTGCCCAGTTGTTCCCTTGTAAAATTTCTAACCAGTCAAGACTGTGAGAGTTAACAAGGTGATTACTGTCGGTTGCTCAACATGCTATGTTTTGGGGAGATTCTTTTTCCATGTAGCATCAGAAAGTAATATAATGCCCAGAAATGCACCTGCATGTGTATACCAAAAGAAACATATGTAATATTAATATTAACATAATTCATAGTAAACCCAAAATAAAACTCAAATCACTATTAACAGTGGAATGGATAAATAAATTATTCTATATTAATACCAAGAAATACTGCAAAGCAATGAAAATTCAGCTACTACTACATGCAACAATACCAATGAATTTCACAAATATAGTATTGATAAAAGACTCCACATCGAGAAAAACTACCCACCAAATGATTCCATAGATATGAATTTCAAAATCAGGTACAACTAATCTGTGGTGATAGAAGTCAGGCAGGTGGGCTTTGAGAAGGGACATAAGAAGTACTTCCAGGAGATTGTAACATTCTATTTTTCTAAAAATCAAGGTAGAGGTTGGAAAGATTCTTGATTTTTTGACAACTTACCAAGCTGTGCAGTTTATGTTTAGAAAAGTCTTATAGTGTCCCTATATATTTATGGCAATGCTGTTGAAAGTACCTATAAGCAAATAAATCTCAGAATATTCTGGATAAGTAATGACCCTTGCAGATATTTCTCCATTTTAAAATAGAGTAGCTTACCCTGAAGACATAGGCCTTCCATTTGATTAGAAATCCTGGGTAATGAAAGAGCAACCTTTCTGTTGTTTGGCAGCTCGTGTACCTGCAGCAGTCCCCGAGAAGGAACTAGACAGTGAGTGATGGAGAGAAGCTGCTTCATCTCCCTGCTGTGTAACGTGCTGTCGAGCTTGACAATGCCCCTGGCTACTTGAGTTTGCAAAGTAGACACCAGTCATACGCAAGGCATTCAATCTCTTCCAGGATCCAGAATTGCTGATAATTGCTCCTGTCTGATCCCCCTCACACAGTGAAGGGAGAACCAGCAGCTGCCTGAAAGAGCCTTGCTGCACCAGGGAGGAACAGGCCTGAGGACGGTAAACCCCTTCTAGCAGCAGTCTTCATTGATTGATGTGATGGCCACGGGAATAAATGGGCATTCCGAAAATCTGTCTTTGAGAAAGTGTTTTTAGTCTAGCAACTGAGATATATCAGCCAGTTTTCAGCAAAGTCAGTTTTGCCCTGGATCAGAACCAAGAGTGTGCCTGGCTTCTCGGCTTCTGAAAAGCATAATCAAATTTTATGATTTTTAACTTTGAAAATCATAAAACAGCTCCAACACTTGGCTGATTACAAAAATACCAACTTTAAAATTACTTTATCTACTTTAGAGATAAATTAGGTTGTTTGAACTTCATTATCTTCTGTTTTCACAAATTAAATTGCTCTTAGATTCCTTTTTGCTCTTAAAGTTATGCAACAACAGTTTTTGTCCTCCACGAGGTTAATGTAATTTTCCTAATCAAGAGGGAAATGTGGACATTGTCTTCGTTGAATACATGTGGACTCTGCAAACTGCACAATAAACACTCAGGTCCATTAACTAGTGGCCATTTCTTTCAACAACAACAACAACAAAAAAACTCTAAGGGAAATAGATTTTATCAACTCTAACATAAGTGTTTCTCTCCAGTGCAGCTGTATTCTTGCATCAAGAAATAGCAATTAGAACCTTTTTTGGTGCTGTGGCTGCCAGCATCCATCATTTTTAGAGACAGGAAAACTTCTGCTTTGATTTCTTGTTGTTAATCTCTTCTCCTGTGAGAAAGTGCACTGGAAATATAATATGTATGTAATTGATTTGTAGCTCACATCCAAATGCAGTAACTCCTTAAAGGAAGTTTTTATTCTTAAACTCTGAACTGTAGTGAAGAAGGACTGCCCTCTACTAGTCATATAATGTGTAAGAAAAACTATTTTAAAGGTTGAATGCCTTTTGTTTCCTTCTGATTCCAGATTCTAGTTCACTGTGAAAGTGAATTTTTAAAATAGGGCTTTGCAGCCTAACTGAAACAAACAAGAAACCTGAACAACGTTTCAGTTCAGTTGGACACATAATGAATGACTGCCTGCTATGGGCCAGGAAATGCAGACTGTAGGAGAAGGTGGGTCTTTAGACATGGCCTCTGGTATCATTGAAAAGTGTTTAATCCTTCTATAAGAAGAAAGAAGCTCTCTCTTTGGTTGAGGGTCACACACACACACACACACACACAAACACAATTTTTTCACCATATAAATAAAAAGGTGATTTTGTTTTGCTTTTGTTTGATATTTAGGAGAGAAATAGAATAATTCTATTTATATGTTTTTCACATGAGTCATGGAAAATCATTTCTCGTTCAATTAATTCAATATGCTAAAATACATTTCAGTTGAAGCTGGTTTAAGAGATGGAGGACTGTAGGAAGGAGTGCTGTGAGGTGTGCTGTTGTTATGGGGTCTCTGGGGTGTCGATTTTTCTGGCTGGAAACCTCTGTGGCCACAGTGCCTTGGCCTGAGCTCTTGTCCTGCATCTAGGAAAAATGAGGTATACAGACAAGTGAAGGGTAAAGAAGAGGTTTATCTAGCAGTAGAACAGCTCAGAGGAATGGCTAACTCCTGTTTGTAGGCAGGTCGTCCCTTCGAGGGTTCGACTCTCAGCAGAGAGGAGGCCCTGGAGAGGGTGGCTCCTCTCTGCAGGCAAGTCATTCCGACATCCTGCTGGTCTCTGAAGCTCTCAGCAGAGAGGGTTGCTCCTCTCTGCTGGCAGGTTGTCTCTGCAGAGTTCTTAGTGGAGAGGGTTCTCCTCTCTGCAGTGGGTCATCCTGTCCCATGGTCTCTCTGCCCTCTTTGTCCTCTGCCCTGCTCTGACTGAACCAAGGCTTTTATGGACCTCAGAGGGGAGGAATTGTGTGCAAATTGGCCCACAGGTGGCCATGGGTAGCCCAGTGAGGCACCACGAATCCGCAGTCCCTTCCATGGGACCAGCAGCTTGCCCCCAGCCTTCAGGCCCTCCCTGGCCTTATTGGGGAAGCTCCCCTTTCTACCCAGGAATCAATCTGCCTCCCACTGCCATTCATGGCCCCTGGATTGGGCCCCAAACCCCCAATTGGAGATTGGAGCAGGCACTGTGAATGGAGAGAGGCCAGGGATTGGGAGAAGATACCCCCGAGACTGCAGGGATGGGGGCTCCTTCTTGGGGCCCCCAAGGGTGCAGGCTGCAGAGACATTCAGCTCCTGCACCTGGAGGGTGGCCACAGCTGCACCCAGGAAGGCAGACCCTGCCTGCTCCCAGCCCTCCCCCAAGAGCACACAGGGTGCCCAATCCACAGCTGCAGTTTGGGTGGTTATAGCCCCACCCAGGAAATCGAAGCTCCTGCCTGCTTCATACAACAGAAGTACTGGGTCTGCAGCTGCTGTTTAGGTGGCTACAGCAGAACAGGAACCTCCTGTCCCAACTCAGAAGGGGCAGAGCTCCCACTGGCTTCAAGGCGTGTGCAGTCCCAGCTGCACTTCCCTTTTGCAGCTGGCATGATGGCATCACTGTAGGGAGAGAAGCACAGACAGGAGGAACTGAGGTTGAGGCTCAGAGTCAGGGCAGGTACATGGTTCCCAAGGGTTTTACTGGTGCAGTGCCTGTGGTGCGACAGGTGCCGCTGGGCTTAGGTGCAGTGGCAGAACAACACAGCACCTTGTGGCATGCCAGTGTTCACCATGCAAGCTCTTGCAGTTATGGCATCCCCATATCTTTATGGCCAATCCCTCTACCCTACCACCCTACACAATTTAGTCTAGAAGCAAACAATATCATTGAAGAAGAGAAATTGTGAATGAAATATACCCACAGAAGTTCTGGATTTGTGGATTATTGTTTACTCCAGGATCAGAGGTGCTGTGTCCAGTTGCACACACTAAGACTGACCATTGGGGACTCTGAGACTTGGTGGACTCTGGACCATGCTGTGAGGAAGAACCACGGCCTCGGGTCATGAAAATGAGCCTAACAAGGCACCCAGCATGCACCGGCCAAGTCACAGATGTGAGCCACTTGGTGGCTGGAGGTGTTCCCTTCTAAAAGTCATCTTTGGGAGAGATCCAAGATGGCCAATTAACAACAGCTCAGGATTTTAGCTCCCAGTGAAAGCACAGAGAGGAATTAACAACAGCTCAGGATTTTAGCTCCCAGTGAAAGCACAGAGAGCAAGTGGATGCCGCAATTTCAGATGAATTTCTGTGGAACACAAACTGGGAAATTCCCGGTGGAGGAGCCACACGGGTCGCCAGCGCAACTCTTTTGGCTGGCGCAGCTGTTTTGCCTGTGCCCTGGCACAGCGCAGCACTTCTCGGTGTGGAGTATATGTGACTGGGTGCCCCTTGAGTTGGGCTCAGCTGGTCTCATCCCCACAAGGAGAACAGCAATTGGAAGCGCTGAGGACTGAGAGTTTCACAGTAAGCACAGCTGAACCTGGGAAGGCCTAGCTCTGTGTGGAAAGGGTGTCCGCCAAAGGAAAAATAAGAAACAGAAAAAACTTCATCACCAACAAGCCAGACGTCCACTCAGACCCAATCTGAAAGTCAGCAATTACAAAGACAACAGGTGGATAAATCCACAAAAATGGGAAGAAACCAGTTCAAAAAGGCTGAGAACACCCGAAATCAGAA
>CAUYLG010075169.1:0-21266 GCA_963573385.1 Cacajao melanocephalus | reverse complement strand
AAATTATTTTTGAGATGGGGTCTCACTCTGTCACTCAGACTGGATTGCAGTGGTGTGATCACAGCTCATCGCAGCCTTGAACTCCTGCCCACCTAAACCTCCGGAGTAGCTGGCACTATAGGCACACACCGCCATAACTGGTTTTTTTTTTCCCCAACTCCATCTCCAACTCCTGGCTTCTAGCAATGCTTCCACCTCAGCCTCAGCCTCCCAAAGTGCTAGGATTACAGGTATGAGTCACTGCAACCAGCCATATATATATATATATATATATATACACACACACATACACATATATATAATTTTAAATTATTTGCTTCTTTTGAGCTTTTGTTTAGTTACTGTGTAAAGTCTAGACTGAGTATATAGTTCTGAATTTAAACTCATGCTCTGTGACACTGGCTGTTCACTTTATTTTCTTTTTTTGAGATGGAGTTTCACTCTCATTGCCCAGGCTGGAGTGCAATGGCACAGTCTGGCTCACCACAACCTCTGCCTCCCGGGTTCAAGTCATTCTCCTGCTTCAGCCTCCTGAGTAGCTGGGATTAGAGGCATGCGCCACCAAGCCTAGCTAATTTTGTATTTTCAGTAGAAGCAAGATTCCACCATGTTGGTCAGGCTGGTCTTGAACTCCCAACCTCAGGTGATCTGCCCACCTCAGCCTCCCAAAATGCTGGGATTACAGGTGTGAGCCACCGTGCCTGGCCACTTCTTTACTGAACTGTAATTTTTCCGTCTGACAAATGGAAATAACAACCTGCCACTCCAAGAGTCTTTTAAGAATTGAAGATTTGCTTAAAGCATGTAACTAGAGGAGGTATATAATAAATAATGGTCGTCATCACCCTATTAGTCATTACCCAATGATTATGAGCCTTCACTTGTTGTTTGAACCAGATAAGTTAACTTCAGCAATGTGTTTCCTTACTGCCCACTCCCCATGCCTCTGTTTTATTGGCATCATCTCTCATCACACACTAGCTCAGTGGTGGTACTAGCCAATCTTGAGTGTGTATTCATATCTGTGTCCTTAGCACTCCATGGCACTGGCTCTACAGCTATCTCTGTGGCCTCCTTAAAAGATTCATGAGACAAAGCCAGTGAGAAAATGTGGCCCCAGAGGCATAGCTAATCCAGAAAAAGACCAGTGAGAGTGCTTCCGGACCTACCAGGTACACTCTGACATCTACCTGAATTCCCTCCTTTCGAATTTTTCACATGGTTCTTACCTGGTATATTCAAACAGGCATTTTCTCCAAATAGTCCTCTCTTCTTGCCTTTTAAAATCGGCTTGGTAGAACAGACAGCCAGGCATTGTTAGGCCCATGGAACCAAGAAGTTGAGTGACATGAAATTGCTGCTGAAGTGGAGCAGATCTAAGAGACATGATGAGAAAGCTTTGTCCAGCAGAAAGTGGCGATTGTTTTAGTAGTGTTAGACTTAAATTGTTTGATTATTATACAATGTGTATGTGTATCAAAACATCAAACTGTACCTCATTAAATATATAGAATTATAATGTTTTAATTAAAAAATTTTAAAAATTAGTATCTTTCAATCAGTTTGAAGAAGTGACATTATAAAAAGTTGCAGGATAAATGTTAACACAAATTTTTACTTAACCGGCATATAAATTTAAAACTGGGTACTGTAACTTAGTAAGCAGGAAAATAAATTCTTTCTACATGTTACTGTGAGGTATGTTTTCCAGCCATTAGACCATTGAAGAGCAGTGAATAAACTCATTTCAGAGCCACACATTCAAAGTCTTATAATAATCAATTACTGAACCAAGTTTTCAAACTTAATAAACTATATACTTAAACACATTTTTACATGAAAAAATAAATTATATACTTTTCTGATTCAATATATTCAAACACAATTTCGCTGACAACAGGATCTTTAAAAAGCAACAACATTCTGAGAATGATTTACTATTCTACTGCATTTCAGACAAAACTCTTAGTAGAAGACGTTTATTGTGGGAGAGGAAGATAAGCAAGGGTTATTGCTTGTTGTCTACTCTATCAGGAATATCATTATTTTCCATTAAGTTTGATTCTCTCAGCTACAGCTTAGGAGTGAATTTAGCACTCTGGGAATTTACATTTACTCTCGCAAGCAACTAAGACACTGTTTAGTCAATTACTAATCCAAAGCAATAATGTTAGCTCATAATAGTTTTCAAAATTCATAGCATAATGAAGTTCTACCCAAGGTGAAATGTGCATGGAAACACCTCTCATTTTTCACCACAGGTATCTCCTTACTCCCATCCTCATCCTGCAATGGCTTATATTCTAAACTAAGAAAGAAACAACCTCGAAATCAATCACTTACTAAACTCTGAGCACTTAATCATAACCTGACACATAGTAAGCTCAGAAAACAAACTGTCAGGCCAGGTGCGGTGGTATGTGCCTATAATCCTAACACTTTGGGAGGCCAAGGCAGGCAGACGACTTGAGATCAGGAGTTCAAGACCAACTAGCCAACATGGCTACTAAAAATACAAAAATTAGCCAGGCATGGTGACAGGCACCTGTAATCCCAGCTACTCAGGAGGCTGAGGCAGGAGAATCTCTGGAAGACAGCCTCCCTCAGCTGTCCTCACCTCCACTGAACTGGACATACTATCCGCTGGGGGAAGGTACCAGGAAAGAGAGGAATAGAAATAAAAGAGGAAGAGAATTAAGATCCCCACTACAGGCATATTGTCACTATAGCTCTATGTGATGTCTGAGGGAAAAGAGTGTTATTTCCAGATTTACCCATGCAGCATTTTATGAAAGTTATGCTAGCAAAACCTATATGCATGAAGTACTTCTGCAAATGCCAATAAAAGTATAATATGCTACTACTTCAATGTTTCTTTCCAGTCACGAAGTATTTGGCTCATAGTAGGTGTGTATTTACATAGTCACTTGAGTATCGTTCAATAAATATTTACTGAGGGCTTACTATGAGCTAGGCACTGTGCCAAGGACATAAGACAGAACAGAGATATGCATGAACCCTGATCTCAAGGAGCTTACAGTCTAGTCGGGTTAATAGGCATTAATCTGGGAAAATAGACTGAAATAGATTTACAAACTGAGATAGTACTCTGAACAAAAGGAGCAGAAGTCTGTGACGTGGTTACCGTCAAGAATCCTCACCAGTCCAGCTGGCCAAGGAAGGCTCATATTCCAATTCTCTTTCTTTTAGAGAAGCTAACATTCTACCATTAAACTTTTAGGAAATGTTAAATAGGTAAATATTCTACCATGTCATTTACTAAAGTCATGTAGACCCCAGTACAGTGTCTTCTGGGTTAAAACATTCCAGAAAAGGCATCTTGGATAAAGATCAACATGGCACTTCTCAAGGTAGAAAAGAATACTGTGAGTAGACACTCTGAAATGCTGTTACGACAGGATTTTGCTTCCCACGTCATGACCAGAATCACGCTATCTGAGCACATCAAGTATCTCCACCCATGTGATAACCAACCAGATAGCAAAAACCTGTAGTTCTTTTAGCCTTAAGAAATTGCTAAGTATTACACGTTTTTCACCATCATCAGATGCACATTTACAGTGGGGTCATTTCCAAGATCTAATTAACACTAGAATTTATTTGTAACCCAAAATATAGATTTTTTTTTTTTGAGACAGAGTCTTGCTCTTTCGCCAGGCTGGAGTGCAGTGGCGTGATCTCGGCTCACTGCAACCTCCACCTCCTGGGTTCAAGTGATTCTCCTGCCTCAGCCTCCCGAGTACCTGGGACTACAGGTGCATGCCACCATGCCCAACTAATTTTTGTATTTTTAGTAGAGACGGGGTTTCATTATGTTGCCCAGGATGGTCTCGATCACGTGTTCCACCTTCCTTGGCCCCCCAAAGTGCTGAGATTACAGGCATGAGCCACTGTGTTCGGCCGATTTTTCAGTATTTTATTATTTCAAGGACTGAGTCAGGAAAGCACCAAAATATGGATTTTCTTAAAAAGAATGTTACAAAGTAAGAAATGGTTATAACAGTGCTAAAAATATAAGTATTTATCTACCACACACATTTTATTATTCTGGTATAATCATTGACTTAAATGTTAAATGTTCATTTAAATCTGATTATTAAATAAATGTATATAAAACTAAAGCATAACATAAGCATTATAAACTAATTGTTTTGATAAATTAAAACCATTCCCAATTTATTTGTTATTATTATTTTGAGACAAGGTCTCTCTCTGCCACCCACGCTGGAGTGCAGTAGCATAATCACAGCTCCCTGCAGCCTCAACCTTCTGGGCTCAAGTAACCCTCCCATTTCAGCCTCCCAAGTAGCTGGAACTACAGGTCCGCACTACCACCCCTGGCTAACATTTTGTATTTTTATGTAGACACGGAGTTTCATCATGTTGTCCAGGCTGGTCTCAAACTCCTAGACTCAAGCAATCCACCTGCCTCGGTCTCCAAAACTGCTAGGGTTACAGGTGTGAGCCACAGTGCCCAGCCTATTCCCAATGCATATGCTGTCACATTTCTAAGGTTTCCAAGTGCTGTTTCCTCCATCTAGGACACTTGTCCCCACTTCCTTTCCAGTGTAACTTCTATGTTTCATAACACTCAACTGAGGCATCCAAGGGTAAGTCTGACATTCTATAACGTTACTGGAGAATGGGAAAAACAGCTTAAAAAGCATCCTCCCACTCCTGATCTGATGTTCCAACGCACCTGCAACCTACTTCCCTCCTGCAGTTCCCAGCATACACTGAGCTATTTCATGGCTCCGCAGCTGCGCTCACCTTCTTCTCATTGGTGGAATGGAATGACCTTCCTCCCTTCCATCCTTTGACTTGCTTCTCTTCAAGGCTGTCTTCTAGGTTTCGTCTCTTCTAAGATGCCTTCGGAGACACCTGAATGGTGAAGCATTCAGGCCGTACCTCTATCTTATATTGTGCCAAATGATACTAAAATTTCTACTTATAGGTTTGTCTCTTCCACTAAACACTGGCCTTCTTGAGGGCTGGGATACTATCTTTGTTTTTGAGTTCCAAAAGCCTAACACACCTCTTAGCACATAATGAACTCAGCAAATTCTTGTTGAACTTATTGGAATATAGGCTGCACTGTGACAGAGCCAATGCTTATGTGGCTTTGTATCCCCAGTGCCTGGAACTATGCAAAACATAAATTACTCAATAAATACTTTGAAATGTTACTTTCTACTGAGATTCACCACTGATCAACTTGAATGTGTGTCTCCTCTTTCATGAAAAAGAGACTATCTCGTAATATGCTTACTGTATTTAAGTGATATTACAGAGCATAGCTGATTTGAGTATGTAAACACAGTAAGCAAGAGGACAATACTGACCTCCTTTGTGGTTAGGAAAATACAAGCATACTCTAAAAATTGTATGTTTCAGAGATTGGCCTGGTGCGGTGGCTCATGGCTGTAATCCCAGCACTTTGGGAGGCTGAGACAGGAGGACGGCTTGAGCCTAGAAGATCAAGACCAGCCTGGGCAACGTGGTGAGACCCTGTCCCTATACAATATTTTTTAACAGTTTTTAATTTTTAATATTTTATATAGGGTATGGTGCATACACCTGTGGTCCCATCATACAGGAGGCTGAGATGGGAGGATTCACTTAACCACTGCGTGTTGAGGCTCCAGCGAGCCATAAACGTGCCCCTGCACTCCAGCCTGGGTAACAGACCATGACCCCTGTCTCCAAAAATAAAAATAAAGATTATTCTAAAAAATTAAGCATCGAAGTCTAGAAAACTTGCATCGAACTTCTTAGTAAGAGCACGGTCAGGTTGAGGATGCATAGAAAGTAGTTCTCTCGAAATTTCAAGATGTGAAGGTGAAGTTTTAGTCAGCACTGCAAAGACTTCACAGACTGCCAGTCAGCTATTCACTGTATCACACCTAAAAGCAAAAGATGCGCATCAGGGTCAACAATGAATAATCTACTTAAATTGCTCTTAGATCCGCATTTAAAATGAAAGCATTAAGTCCTACAATTCCTCAAACACAGTTAAGTTAGGTCTAACGTCAGAAATCTAGTAAGCTAGAGGTTATGAGTGTAGGAGAGATAAAGATATTTTAGAGCTAAATATCCTCTTAGCCTCATAAAAGCCAAATTCTTTCAGTTACAACTCGAGTTTTCTTATCTAAGAAATGTTTTCAGCAAGAATGGAAAAGAAAGTGTCAGAGAACTTTGTAACAAACATCATACTGGAATGACTATCTTTCACTTGAAATAGGCAGGAAGAGATTTTTGTCACTATCACTCTGAAATCAGAATATCCAGTTGGCACAAGAAAACTATTAAACATTCTATGTGCCTGAAGATAAAAAATTCTTCAACGACACTAACTTTCCAATTTGATGAAAAAAATAGAGACGCACATAGTTTGCCAAATCCATCATTTAAAGGGACATAAAAGATATTTGGCAACCATCCTCCATGAAGTCAAAGCCTTCCTCTATCACCCGCCTTGTAATAATCACTGCGGGGAATGGACAGGAATTTTTCACTGTGACCTGCGCCAACCTTGCACGACTGAGGGGATCACAGTTCAGTAAGGACACACAGAAAAGAGAACGTTCAATCTCTGAACAAGACACTTCCGAAGCGTGGGAGGTGCTTGAGAGGGGGTTGTGGGGCTCTTGGATCAGCACTGCAGCAGGCACTGAGGACCACGGCCATTGAGCTGGCACTGTCCTTTGCTCCTGGTCTGGACTAATGGTTTACAAATGACAGGGAGGAAAGGAATAGGCAGGGATCGTATACACAGGCTAAACATTAAGAAGTTGTTTTGCTATTGTGATGTAAGAACAGCGTTACCTCTGAAAGGAATGTCTGCATTTTGTTCTTGCCTTAAGGTCTTGGTGGGAAAAGCCTAGGAGTCGTGATAACCAACACTGGTCAGTGTACTGGCGAGGGATGAAACCAATGAATCCTTTTCTACTCAAGGCACCATATATAATTTTAAAAAACACTCCTTTATTTATGAAAGAATTACTTTTAATAAAAATCAAACAGCTCAAGTTTTTTTGTGTTTACTAGAAACCAAAATATTTATTTATTGCTGGCGCTTTAATAATAAACTCCCAAAGAAGAAAGAAAAAAAAAAGAATTAAAAAAAATGAAAACAAACAAACAAAAAGAAATAAATAAAAAATAATAAACTCCCATGGATCTAGCACCAACTCTTCCAAAGCAAGACAGGTAGGAATGAGGGAGGGAGTCACAGCCTGAGGGACACTCCGAGAGCGCTAATAAATGTTTAAAAAAAAAAAAAACAACCTAAAACAGATTTTTCTAATAAGAAATCTCTAGGTGGAGAAAATATTTATACACAATAAGATACCTCTTAAGATGCCACAAAACATACGTTACTATGCCTTGCTCATTTCAATAACCACAGAAATTGCATAGAAATCTTTTTCACTGTAAATACCAAACCCTCAGCTTCTTCAGGACGACTCAACTCACTCTGGCGTTCATGAGAGAAGAACAAAGGAAGCTAGATTCAAACAAAATGAAATGGCAGCTGGTAGCTGCCTCCTCTTCCTGTCTGCAACAGTATAAATACCACTCAAGTGGGGTCAACATTACAAGGAGCGCCTTCAAGTTTGTACACATAAAAGCACAAAATTTGATGTCAAAAGTACTATAGTCGGCCGGGCGCGGTGGCTCACGCCTGTAATCCCAGCACTTTGGGAGACCGAGGCGGCCGGATCACGAGGTCAAGAGATCGAGACCATCCTGGCCAACATGGTGAAACCCCGTCTCTACTGAAAATTGCAAAAATTAGCTGGGCGTGGTGGCACGTGCCTGTAGTCCCAGCTACTTGGGAGGCTGAGGCAGGAGAATTGCTTGAACCCGGGAGGCAGAGATTGCAGTGAGCACAGATCGCGCCAGTGCACTCCAGCCTGGGGCCTGGCGACACAACAAGACTCTGTCTCAAAACAAAAACCAAAAACCAAAAGTACTACAGTAATAAATCACTAGCAGTTGCAGTCATCAGAACAGTCAGTACTCACCAAACAACAAGGTCACGCACTAAAGCTCCTACTTTTCTCCTAAGCAATCCTTCAAGGTTTTCTACAGCCGATTTATTTTTGCTTTGGACATAATTCCTAGAACCTTCATTTACTTGAAATTTGTCACTGGCCAAGTGGGCCACATTGTTATGTACTCTTTCATGTTGGTGGTAACAGTACCAGCACACTTGCCCTGCGTTCACTATGATCCAGTCTGGCTTTAGGCTGAACCCCTTTACATGCATTTTTTAATATAGTAGATGTCACATGGGATATAGACTCACAAATGGAAGACAAACTCCACGTTAAGCAAATCTTTTTGGACTAAAGTTTCAGATTAGAATTTTTACCAAAATTGAATACATTGTACATGTTCCAGACTTTGGAGAAAAGTCTTGATGACTGATGGTGGCACTGCCAGCTGGAGAATGACTACTTGAATTCCAGAAGCTTGGAAAGAAGGTCATCTAACAATAGTTTAATGAGTGATTGACCTGGATTAGAGTACAGTGTTCATGTGGAAGATGAACACATATTTTAACTCAAAGATCCTATCTTACACTTTCCTATCAGAGCAGCAAAGGTGCCAAGGCCGTACAGTGGTAAGGGATTCAACTTAATTTAGTGTTGACTTTTTGTAGTGCTTATTACACTGCAAAGCTTCTGAGCTGGAAGGGCAGGGATGGGTGGGAAGCTCAAGGAACAGGATGCACAGATAGACAAGCGAGGATGCCTTTCTTTACAACATTGATTTGCATTGTAGCCTACAATACAATGGAAGGACTCGAGCTTTCACTTTAGAAACTTTAAGTGCCAAGAACACCAGAAGGCAGAATGGTGTGACCGAGCGATTCTTCCTTTGGCCAAAGGGGAGTCCATGCAAGGGTTTTGAAATGCTTAAAATTCTGCCTTCTTTAGGTTGAAATGAGAAACATCTCTCCCTAATTAAAAATCAACTCCGTTCTACATATTCCCAGTAGCTAGCAAGATTGTAGAGCTTGGTTTGTTACAAAAGTGAGTTAATTTTTTATTTGTTTTCTGAATGTAATTTATAATATGGAATAAGCTTTTATACATTACATGTGGACTGCAGGAGAATCTCCTCTGTACCCCATTATGGGGAGGTGGTAGTCAGGGGCTGCCTCCCCGGAAAAGAAGTTATGTTATCAAGTAAATAACAGCAAGAAGAGGAAAAATTACTTTGAACCCTTTTGGTTCTCTGTGATCAGGAGATCCAAGAGCTTTTGTGTCTCTGTCCACGAAGACATCACCCTAGAGATCTGTTTCCTTCAAAGAAGCCAAACTCACCAAGCCTTCTGTGCTCCAATGAAGCTAAGATGCATGACTCAGGACACACCCTGACAGGCAGCATGGTCACGGTGCTGATCACATCTTTATAGCGGCCCTGGAAGATCTAAGTTAACATCCTTCTCTAAAATAATAAAAATGACAACAACAACGATATTGACAACAATAGTAATTCAGGTTGAAAAACAAGGATATGGTCTGCCCCCAAGATGGGACTTTCAGACCAGTGTTCTTCTCCAAAGCCAACAATTGGGTGACCAGCTGTCCAAAGAAGCACCCCATATTTCCCTGTGCTCTATGGAGGATGTCAGGTGGCTGTCTGAGTTCTAGGAGCTGGTGTTGCCAAGGGAAGAGGACATTGCCTGTCATTTAGGCATGTGCCTCCTACAGAGGCCGTGGGGCTCACTGCAAAAGGATAGGACCTGGGGGTCATGTTGGATGTCTGCTGGCAGGGCTGAAAGGAAGGCCTGTCAGGGACCAGCACTCAGCCTTAATTTAGAATTGAGCACAGATTTAAAAGAAAGAGGAAGATTCCATTGGGTTGTACAAAAATACTCATTCTAAGTGGTTGGGTCATGAGTGTATCTGTCAACTGTGGAACAAGAAGAGAATTTCTATTTAGATAACTATTTACAGTAGCTCCCAAATGTCTGGTGCTTTACCTGGATTGCCTCCTTGTGTCCTCAGACCCAACCACCTAAAAGTAGGTACTATTACTTTTATCCTCATTTTAGGGATGAGGAAGTGAAGGCTCAGAGGGGGAAAGTGACTGGCCCAGGGCCACACAGTGAGGAATGGTCAGAGCTGGGATGAGGACCCAGCACTGAATCCAGAGCTGATGCCAGGTAATAAGCAGCCCCTTCTTTACACAGGCCACGGGAATATAAGTTGTCTGGGGATGCACTGACAGGTGGTGGCAGCCAATGGTTAGCCTGGGGCCTCTGGCATCAGATTTTCTGCTTTATTTTCTTCCCGTCCAGTTTTCACTAGCTATATGGCTTTACGCCAAGTCTCTGGAACTCAGTTTCTTTGGCTCTAAAATGTAAATGGAAGTAGTACATTCTTCCCAGGATGATCTAACAACTGAATGATGGTCAATGCTTTAGAGTAATGGATTCATGCTCCATGAATATCCCATCACCTCTAAGGGGCTTTGTAATTGCAGATCAGATCAGGGCCACTAGTTGCCACAATGTCCTGAGTCCACTAACACATATTAAGCTGCTTTTGAGGGGTTTTGCTTTCTCACCCAGCTGGAGTTCAATGGCACAATAATAGTTTACTGCAGCCTTAAACTCCTGGGATCGAGTAATCCTCCTGCCTCAGCCTCCCAAGTAGCTGGGACTACAGGCACACACCACCACACCTAGCTAATGCACAAACATTTTAGAAGACAAATTTCTACAAGCAGTTTTCCCGGGAGGATTACTTGATCCCTGAGATGTTCTGGTAACTGGGAGGTAAGCAGTTGCTTGGCAGTGCGAGTTTGCAGGTCTGGACTGGGCGCAGTTGGAGAGCAGTTCTGGATGGGAAGGGGCAATCCTAGCTCCAGGCTGCCCTCATCAACCTAGGTGGGACTCCTCTAGGCACCTCCTGTGGTGACTAAGCCTATTTTGAGTCTTCCCATTTTCAATTGTGTTTCCTTGAGCAATCTGATTAGGCTCTCTGGCCTGCATTTTCCTTCTTCATAAGGAAAAAAGGTTTTTTATCTCACAAGGCTTCTGTGAGAGTTGAAAGGGATGGTACATACAGAGTTTCTGGAATAGACTGTTCTTCACATGACCCCCAGTGTCCTAAAGCCCGTAAGCTTAGAGCATGAGATCTAAAAGAGAGAACAAGATACCCTTTCACTACTTTCGATTGGCCTGCACCAGTCATGTGATCATCCTTCAGCCCAACCACTGCATCCAAAGGGCTGGCCGTGATTACAGTACCAGAGTTTTTATCTTTTTTTATCTTTTTTTTTTTTTTTTCAGGTGGAGTCTCGCTCTGTCACCCAGACTGGAATTCAGTGGTGTGATCTTGGCTCACTGCAACCTCTGCCTCCCTGGTTCAAGTGATTCTTCTGCCTCAGCCTCCCGAGAAGCTGGGACTACAGGCATACACCACCATGCCCAGCTAATTTTTGTATTTTTAGTAGAGACTGGGTTTCACCATGTTGGCCAGGATGGTCTCGATCTCCTGACCTTCTGATCTGCCTGCCTTGGCCTCCCAAAGTCCTGAGATTACAGGCATGAGCCACTGTGCCTGGCAGGGTTTTTAATCTTAAGGTAGGGAAGACAGGCACATTTTCTGGAAAGAGAAAAATAATAGTCATTAAAGACCATTTCAGTGACTCTGTGATCTTGGATGCAATTTGTAAATATCTCTGAGTTCAGTTTGAGATTGTAAAATGGTCACCGAGATGTCTACTCCCTCTTGAGTTATTTTGAAGTTAAAGCCAAAGAAATTATGCAGTAAAATTCCTGGAACATTTTAGTTCAGCTGAAGAAATGTTTGCTAAATATGAATTTTGCTATCTTGGTAAGTTTATATTATTGTTGGAGGCCCAGGGAATTTTTAACAGTTAGCAATCATGTAGAAATAAAGGAATTCTTTATCAGTTATCAATTATCCTTTTATAGGTGTTCAAAGACAAATACACACACGCACACACAAGATGATTCTATATGCACCCTAGAAATCCTTAACATTAATTCTTCTTTTATATAGTTGGTCTGAAAATCAAATGGGGCAGAGGTAAAGCTGATGAACATTGTATTAAACTCACATGGGTCCCAGATCCTCCTTTTTTTTTTTTTGATGTGAAAATTAACTTTAATTCAAATTTCAACATCCAAGAATACAACGTGATTCAATACAGCCACACACATTTATGAACATGTCATTTATGTCCGCTTTGGTGCTACAGAGGCAGAGTTCAGTGGTAGCAAGGGAGACTAGCCTGAAATATTGATCATCTTGATGTTTATAGAAGAAGTTTGCCAACCCCTGGTCTCATCACTAGCTTAGTGAAGAGGGCCTTTAAGGGGCCCCTGGAGAGCTTTGAATTGTCCCCTCTGTGTTCAGAAGACTTATGTGACTGGTGTCCAACTCAGGACTGAAAAGTCTGTGATTAAAAGAACTGTGGCCCAGCGACCTCCTCCTTCCGGGGAATTAAAGGATGAAGAAGGGTTGACCAGTTCCTCTGGTGCTAGCATGGGGAGAATGTTGGCACAGCCTGCATTTCCAGAATATGCTAGGGAAGGGATACGTGAGCGTTTCCCAAGGATCAGATATAAGACAGGTGAGAGAAAGTTGGTGTGGGCTCCTCCTTTTTTTAACCAAAATTTTATTATAAAAGTACTGAAACAGAAAAGTTGAAGGAAATTTATAGACAATACCTGTATACCCTCCATGAGGATCCCACCATAAGCATGTATATACTTTATGACATCTGTCAGTCCCTGTATCCATCCATTGATCCATCTTAATTTTTGATGCATTTCCAACATTTCAACAATGCAATACCAATATTTATCTACAGATTTTTATTTAATAAGCATGTAAATATATTGAAATACATAAACCATAAGTCTCACTCTATTACCCAGGCTGGGGTGCAATGTGGCACGTTCTCGGCTCACTGCAACCTCCACCTCCTGGGATCAAGTGATTCTCCTGCCTCAGTCTCCCGTGTAGCTGGCATTACAGGCACCCGCCACCACACCTGGCTAGTTTTTGTATTTTTAGTGAAGATGGGGTTTCACCATGTTGGCCAAACTTATCTGAACTCCTGACCTCAAGTGATCTGCCCACTTCAGCCTCCCAAAGCGCTGAAATTATAGGTGTGAGCCATTATGCCTGGCCCCTCAGAAAGTTTTCTTACACCCCTTCCTAGTCACTCCTTGTTCCCACACTAAGAGTTCAGCTGTGCTGGTTTTCTTCTCACCACTGATTAGTTTTGTTTGTTCTAGAACTTCGTGTAAGTGAAATCGATAATGTTCCCTTTCGTGTCTGGCTTCTTTCATTCAACATAAAGTTTTGGAGACTGATCTTTGTTGTTGCACATAGCAGTACTTGGTTCTGTTCACTATTTCGTAGAATTTCAACATATGAATATACCATAATTCATGTATTTATTCTCTTGTTGGTAGTTGGGTTATTTCCAGTTTGGGGTCACTATATAATTAAAGCTTTCATTAACATTCTGATAAAAATCATTTCATGAACATTTATTTTTATGTATCTTTGTAAATATTTAAGACTTGAATTCCTAGGTCATAGGGTAAAACAATGAGCATAACTTTCTCTAAAGAGCCTTTGAGCGTTCAGAAACATTTCTCAGCCTACAGCAAATAGGACACCAGGAGACTGCCTAACTCTACAAATTGCATCATCTGAAACACAACTCTGAATGACTGCAGAGACCTTATTGTACCTTCAAAAATCATATATCACAATGTCATTCTTCTCCCTAAAACGTCTTCAAGGTCCTACTCAGATATCATTTCAAGCTGTGAGAATCAAGTACACTTTATAACAGTATCATTACTCTTTCTTTACGAATCCCATAATATCATACGTTTTTTTGCAAGGGACTCGAGTCAGTTTGCTTTTCCCTACAAATGTGCACAATTACACAACCTCTTTAAAGTAACTGATAATTGTCAGTCAAGTCTTAGGGCTAGAGAGGCCACTACCCCTGGGAGGGTAGGGAGGCTGCTTTCACTGGGAGTGGAGAGTGAGTAATATGTTACATCGGAAATAATTTAATCCAAGTTTTTCCTGTATAGCTCATAAACTATTTTTGTACAAAAATATTCATTTTAGAAAATAAGACCATGGTATTATACAGCCTGTACAGTATTATAACCACACAATGGATTCCTTGCCTGCTTTCTAGACAGAGCTGATTTATCAAGTCAGGGGACTTGCAGTATAGGAAGAGTAACTCACACAGAATCAGCTGTATTTGAGACCAGAGTTTTATTATTACTCAAGTCAGTGTCACCAAGAATTCAGGAATGGGAGTTTTTAAGGATAATTTGGCGAGTAGGGGGACCATGAATTGACAGTTCTGATTGGTAGGGCCAGAGATTAAATCCCTGGGAGTTGAAGCTATCCTCTTTTACTTACTCAGCTCCTGGGTGGGGACCACAAGACCAGATAAGCCAGTTAGTCAATCCAGGTGGTGCCAGATGATCCCTCAAGTGCAGGGTCTACAAAATACCTTAAGCACTGACCTCGGGCTTTGCGACAGTGATGTCTTCCCCAGGAGCAGTGTAGGGAGGTTTAGAATCTTACAGCCTACACCTGCGTGACTCCTAAACCATACTTTTTAATCCTGTGGCTAATTTGTTAGTCCAGCAAAGACACTCTATTCCCCAGGCAGGAGCGGGGTTTATTTTGGGAAAGGACTGTCATCTTCCTTATTTCAAAGCTAAACTCTAAACTAGGTTCTTCCCAAAGTTAGATCAGTCAAGGCCTAGGAATTAACAAGGGCAGCTTGGAAGTTAGAAGATGAAGCCGGTTAGGTCAGATCTCTTTCACTGTAATCATATTCTCAGTTATAATTTTTGCAAAGGCAATTTCAATCTCACCTTTGGGTTTTATAACACCTTATTCTTAAGGTGTGGGCATTGGAGATTAAAAAAAAAAAAAAAAGGATGCTGACTGCTCTGCAGCCAGGACAGAGTGTCCAACAGCAGCAGCGAATGGAGTCTGATTTTCCTGGGCCACCACACAGCCATATTCTTTACACTAAAGGCTATTTGAGGAATGAATAATTAAATAAAATGCCAGTTCTATAGTGGTGTAAGATGTTGCGTATAAAGAAATTCAGCAGTCAGGGAAATATCCCTCATCCTTCTTTCTGCGTTATAAAATGTGGTCCCATCAAGCAGCCTTCCTCCCATTCCAAGGGTTCTGTCTGCAAGCAGGGAGTCCCTGGACCAGGAAGCCAAAGGCTTATGGGGCCACACTCACATTGGTGGAGGATGTGTGATGCATCCGCCAGTGTAAGGTGCTTCACCTGCCTCACCAACTGCAATTCTTATAAGTACATTTGTCATCTCATTCAATAAAACGTTGAGGCCGGGTGCGGTGGCTCACGCCTGTAATCCCAGCACTTTGGAGGCCAAGGCAGGCGGATCACCCGAGGTCGGGAGTTCAAGACCAGCCTGACCAACATGGTGAGACTCCGTCTTTAAAAAAAAATCAAAACAAAACGTTGAGCACTTATTCTGTGCCAGGCTCTGTGATAGACCACTGTTAATGCCCTGATCATTTTCCACTTGTACCTATTGAGGTCAAGAATTTATTAGAGTTGGTTATTATGTAAATAATGAAAAGACTGAGACAGAATTAAGGGAAAATCTGCTAGTCAAACAAGACTTTTCTGAGCTTCGAAGGAATATTTTGACATCTGATCCCACAGTCACAAGATTCCACGTTAATTGAGAAGTTAACAGAAAAGCTGGAAGATGTAGAGAGCAGTAATCCAAATCTACAGTCACTTCCTTCAACAGATGCATCACCTTCAGCATCAAAGGGATGGTCCACATCAGAAAACTCACTAAATGTCATGAATGCTTTAGAATTCTAATTCTAATTACATGCTTTAGAGTAAACTGGCAAACACAGGTGTTTCCCTGAGTTGCCCAAGTTCAAACTAGTTGAACTTGGAAAGATGTTTGTGGGAATACCAGTTTATAACCAGCCAGTCAGAAGTTTCAGAGGCCCAAACTTGTGACTGGAATCTGACACGGGGGACAGAGCCCTCAGCCTGTGGGCAAATAGTGTCAGAATTCAATGGCATTCAAGGACAGCCAGCCGGTGTCCATCAGAGGATATTCTGGAGAAAATAACTGGTTTCTGGAGGGGAGAAATCCCCACACATTTTGGTGACCAGAGGTGCTGTGCTGTATTGAATGGTGAGATAGAGCAGGAAAAATGACGTTAGTTTTTTCCTCTCTGTCCTTACCCCCGTTGAATGCACACATTAATGAACCTAATATGTTCTAGTTCTAGTTTCTCTGTTATGTCTGATAGCAAAAATAAGCAAGGGTCTTAAGCATTTTGAAGTTCATTGGTCTAACTGTCTTCCTGCTCAGATCCAGTCTAGAAAAATAATCGGAGATGCAGGAAAGGTCTAGGACACAGGTGATCGCTGTAGCTCTACCTATAATAGCGAAGGTTAGGAGGCAACCCTCAAAAGGCACCAACACGGAACTTCGATGCAGCCACATAGGAACACCGTCATGACCAAATGTGTCAAGGAGAAAGTGTTTTAATGACAGGAGAAAATGTTTACAATGGAAAGTCAAGATAAGATAAAATAATTAGTATATAAAAAGATGTATAAAATATGAACTTGCTACTGTTTGCTTTATGTTAAGTACATGGAGAAAGGACTTCAAAAAAATGATGTCAAAGCATTCTTGTGGCTTTCCCTAAGTGGCAGGGTACTTTTGTTTCTTCCTTTGTAACCTGTTCTGCACACGGTGACTAGACTGACAACATGGGACTTCCATAATTAGGCAAGGAAAGGCCATTCCAAACCTCTGCCAACTTCAAGGAAAAAGAAAAAAAGAAATTTTCTCAGGAAAATGATGATGTCAGCAAAATAACCATGACCATTCTAAAATGTTTTTATCTTGAAGTTCCTTTTCTTCGTTCTCAGAGACTGACATGTCCCTTAAAGCAAAGTCATATGGAGACGCTGACATGGGGCAGATTCACGGGTCTTTTCCAACACCCTCGTCGTTCATCCAGCACATGTTTATCGAGCACCTACTGTGGCCAGGCAGGCCAGTGGGCTGCAAGTGAAACGTGTTGCTGGAGGAAGCATTTGATTAGATGTGAAGCCTGAGTTAGCCGGACTGTCACCCCCTACCCAGAAAGCAAGGGATAAGAAGAGTGGCTGACAGGTATGGAATCCTTACTTCATGCCAGGGACTTGGCATGCATCAAGACTCATCTTGATCCAGCCCTAAGAGAGATGCAACCATCTGTATTTACAGACCCAGAAACGGAGGCTCAGAGAGGCCACGTAACTTGCCCAAGGACAGATAGCAAAGATGTGACAGAGCTGGAGCCTATGGCTCCAGTCACGAAGCCATCCTCTCTCTGTGACTTACTTCAACTCAGCGGTCATGCAACTGCAGTCACTCAGGGGGAGAGGACAAACAGGAAACAAGAAAAAGATGCCATGAGAGGCCAATCAAGCGAGAAGAGAAACGGGTGACAAATGTGTGTGGAGGACCGTTTGGAGGCAGTGGGTCCAGCGGCACCCTCCGTGAAGTGTGACATTTAAGCCAAGATCTGAATGAAGGAGCAAACCATGTGGAGAGCTGAGAAGAGTATCCCAGGCCTTGGGCACAGCAGGTGCAAAGGCCCTGAGGCAAGATGGAAGCACTTGGCAAAAACAAGGAACAGGAGGCTGCCAGTGGAGCTGGAGTAGGGTGGGCCTGAGAGGAGGGGGAAGCTGCTAGGAGGTGAACACAAAGAGGTACCCTGAGCACACAGGGCCCTGGCTGACTGAGAAATGCATTGGGGTGCTCACCACCTGAGGATTTTGTGCAGTGCCCACATTATGGCAGGACCTGTGAAAACTTTGTCCCCTACTCAAATAATGTGTCTACAATATCTCTAGAAAACTTAAGGTTCCCTGGAACAAACTCATCCGAAAAGAACTTCATGCCAACTTCTCTATCCAAGGATGGCCTAGAATAACCCCCATTTTCCTCCTTAGGCAGCAAGAGAAGAACTTAACTGACAGCCAGACCACTTTCCTCCCAGCTCTAAAGTATGGTTGAGACAAAATGAAAGTCATACTTCATTTAAATTTAAGGGGATTTTTAAAAATAAAATATCTGCGACACTTAAGTATCATGAGTAATTACATTTTATTTTTTTTTAAACCTGGTTGAGCTATATGTGTGTGGAAGGGAAGAAGAAAGGGCAGTCATCGTGGGCTGGGATGGAGAGAACCTGGAATTTGTGTGTGGTTGTATAAGCATATTTGGAGAGAACTTGGAATTTGTGTGTGTGGTTGTATAAGAATATTTAATGTCATGAGAAAATGTTAACACTAGGTGACTGAATGAGAAAAGTGGATTTTAACTGCAACATCAAAACATTAATAGATTTATATAAAGATGGTGAATTATTGGTTTTCTTTTAATTGCGGTAAAATAAAAACACATAACAAAGCTTATGACCTTAATTTTTAGGTGCACGGTGCAGTACTGTTAAGTACATTCACATTGCTGTGCAACAGAACTTTCTGACCTTGTGAAACGGAAACTCGTAAGTGTTAAATAGCAACTCCCCGCCCGCTCTTCCCCGCCATTGCTAACCACTCTTCGACTTTGTTTCTATGAGTTTCACCAGATACCTTGTACACGTGAAATCGCACCGTATTTATCTTTTTGTGAGAGGCTTATTTCCCTTAACGTGCGGTCCTCCATATTCATCCATGTTGTAGAAAGTGACTATCCTATTTCCAGCCAGGTCACAAGTCCCATGAAGACAGGGACAATGGCGAATATTTCTAGAATCCCACAACATGTGCTGACCATGCTGACATGCTAAGCAACGCCAAGATCAGATGATGAGCGGTTCAGAATAATCTTATCCCCAACTCCACTAATACCTGCTGTATGCATCTTTTCTCCACCCTCCCTAACAGAAGGATGCTTGATCTATTCTGTTTGCATACCTTCAGTCACAGGGAGCTCACTCACTCTCATGGCTTAACCTCATGAAACTGGGCAATGCTCATCCCTGGAGCCTTACAGAAGCCTTACAAAAAAGGTGCACCACTAAGAGGCCCCTGTGACTTCTCTTTGCCTGTGTGGGGTCTTCCTGGGACCAAGGGTGCCATCAGCCCTCATGAAGAGAAGATAAGCGACCAACTGATTTGGAGGACAGGGGGTTTGGGAGAACCCTAAATGTCTGCGGGGACATTAGCTGTGTCCAGATGTGACCCCTCTTGTGACCCTGAGGCCTCTTCACCTTCCTGCAGGGCCCTCCAGGCATGCGTGGCTCACAGGGACCCTCAGGCAAGTGGCTCCCACCTCTGAACCCAGTTCCCCTTGGCCCTCCACACCACGTGTGGCCTCAGAACTCCTTCAGTGACCCTTGCACTGAAAAGTTACTGGTGCTGCCTCTCCATTGTCACTTGGCTTTGTTAGGTCACAGAAACCTTGGATGGGAAGAAGGGTAGGGAGGAGTGCAGAGGTGGTGACAGAGGCCAGTGGTCACATTTTCTAGTCCTTATCTGCAGGATCACCCCAGGAAGGAAGATCCCCATGGAAGCAAAGGAAACCAGGTGAGATCTACCATGCCCTTCACCCGCTGAAGGAATTTCCACCTAGGTTCTGGAGACTGAGAGTCCTTGGGATTTCCTTGTCTCATCATTCACGTGGCTGTGACAATGTTCTACATTCCTGTGCTGCCCTATAGCCCTATCCAGACTCCAGTGTTTTTACTTCCATTTCTCCCACCCCAGAGCCCCCACAGTGAGTGCTCTAAGACCCCTTTGTGAATGCCTTTCTTCCAGGGTTCATCTGAACCTCAGGGTCCTCTAGGATACCCAGCACCTGGAGGGTGGGTGTAACTGACCTCCTGACTGGGGATAAAGGACTCTGTTCAGGGGAGCAAGATGGGGCCTCAAGAGCTCGATCTTTTTAACCCACCCTCATCCACTCACCACTCTACCTATGTTTAGCTCTAAGTCCAGGGTGGAGATGGATTTCGGGGTCTGAAGGTCCATGAGGGTGCAAAGGTGAGCACTGTGCCCCCAGCTTCCCAAGACCTCACTCCCGCCTGCCCCACACTACCCTCCAGCTCCTAAACCCACCCTTCAAGCCATGTTCTCAGAATCCTACGTTAGAACCCCCAGTTCTCTCTCATTTGCGGGGTCCTCTCACCTCCATCTTTCTCAGGGGACAACAGCTGTCTGGGATTCAGAGGTGACACAGGTGTGAAGGGTATCAGGATGAGTGGAGACCTCACACTGGCCCCAACTCTGTGTCCTAATGAGGTCCTCTGGGGCCTCTCAACTGCCAAAGCTGTCTGGAAGGCCCACAGAGACGTTTTCTGAGCAGAGCCTGCCCTAATGCTGCCATAATTCCGAGGCCGGGGCTCGGTGTGACCCTGCCCCTCCTCTGGAGCCCAAGCATCCACCCCATAGCACCCACTGTCCTCTCCTCTTTTCCTCTCAGGGTTTCCAAGGGGAGAGCAGCCCCCGTGGTCTCCCATAAGTGGTGGGACCTCAGCTAGGTCTATCCCCAGGAGAGAACGGCCCCAGACCCTGGAGGTAAGTATGTCTGGCTGTCTTCCCTCAGTCACACACCCCTGCCCCTGGCTTACCTGTCTGGAACAGGTAGCTGGGGACTTGAGGGGCCCAGAAATCTCTGTTTAATTTGGCAGCACAGATGGCTGTGGCTCCTCACCTCTCCTTTTCTTTTAGGGCGACCATGGGGTTCAAGGGAAAGATGTTCATGGTCTGAGGGGCCTCCCAGGAGACAGAGGCCTCCGAGGCACCCCTGTGAGTGTGACTCCCAGAGTCCTGCCTGGACCAAGTACCAAGAGACATGACCCCCTCCCTCACCTCGACCCTGCTCCATGCCACTCCCCATTCCCATCTCTCTGAGCCTGTCTCCTCTCCCCAGCACTCACTCTTCTCTTTTCTTTGAAGCTCCACCTACCCTAAATCTCTGCCTCAGAGCCTGGACCCAGCTTGAACGGGAATGAAGGTACAGCTGGCCCCCTTACCCTGCAGGGAGCCTGCGGTTCCTGGCGGGTGGGAGGAGAGAACAGGAAAGGGGGTGTTTAAGGCAGGGTGGCAGTGGCATCCAGATCGAGGCAGGTGCTGGTGGGACTGGGCAGAGGAAATCCAGAGTCAGCCAGAATGCAGCTGAG